>JAHZMZ010001664.1:0-14769 GCA_027743805.1 Lepidocyrtoides sp. E14
CGTACAGCGAGCAATTTCCCGAAAATGGCTGGACTGCATACGAACCCATCCAAGAACTTAAAAGACTTGTATGTTAGACTTTTAAAACAATATTTAATCGTATTGATCTTTTGAAAAAAAACAAATTGCAGAAAGCTTAAAAACTTTTAAAATGCTATAGGGTGTCCCAAATGAATCAGTACGGATTACTAAAGTCAATACTTATTGTGGCTTATATTGTATTAAAATAAAAACAACATAATATTTTGACAGTTGTATTAAAATCTTACAGTGCTAACGCGGTCGCAAACAAAGCAAAAGGAGGAGGCTATGAATCAGAAGATATTTACCAAAATATCGAGTTAATTTTCCTCGATATTCACAACATTCATGTAATGCGAGAATCATTGAGAAAGCTAAAAGGTCAGTTTTATATACTGTCACGCCCACGCATATGCACTGTAATGTTGCATGGTCCATAAATTATGTAATGTGCCGCCAATGTGCGGTTTTGCAATAATTGTGTATATTATTTTCATAATCACGTTGTTTTTTTTTCTTGTAGAGGAATGTTATCCTAATATTGATGACAACAAGTGGCTTTCTGCAATCGAAGCCACCAAGTGGCTTGAACATATGAAGTGTATAATTTCCGGTGCTGTCAGAATCGTCGATAAGGTTGAGAATAACAAAACGTCAGTCCTAGTTCATTGCTCTGACGGTTGGGATAGAACAGCACAGGTTTCAAGAATTTTTATATGACTAGCATTTATAAGTAGTCTAAAATAACCGTTATTTACTGAATGCCCATATCAAATCAGAACTACTCTCTTTCGTATTATAAAGCTGACGGGCCTGGCAATGCTACTATTGGATCCGCACTACAGAACTTTGAGAGGTTTTGAAGTGCTGGTTGAAAAGGAATGGCTTAGTTTTGGACACAAATTTCAACATGTAACAGAACAGCTAGTTTTCACAGCCGTATGTTTTATGTGTAGTTATTTAAACCTTTAGTTAAAGTATTGTAATTTATCCGTTTTCAGCGAATTGGCCACGGCGACGATAGACATTCAGATCCAGACAGGTCTCCCGTTTTCCTACAGTGGATTGATTGTGTTTATCAAGTGACCTTGCAGTTTCCATATGCCTTCGAATTCAATGAGTATTTTTTGTTGACAATACTGGATCACTTATACTCCTGTCGATTCGGCACATTCCTGTACAACACTGATAAAGAGCGAGTTGCAAACGAATTAAAGAAAAAAACAGTGTCCTTGTGGTCCATGATTAATTCACAGAAAGATTTGTACATAAACCCATTTTATTGTGATGAATCTGGGGCCAACCGCGTTTTGCTGCCTTCTCCTGCTATTAGACATTTGAAGATATGGAAAGGTTATTATTGCAGATGGAATCCCCGCAATGAGATCGCAGGTAATTGTATACTTGTGATAAGTAAAACTAGTATTTTTTTTACAAAATAGAATAATGGTACTATACTTTTATACTCGTGTTATCTGAAATGTGTATAAAATATTGTTCTATGGTCGCAGGAACCAGAATGGACAAAATATCAAAAGTTGCAATCATTTAAATCCCAATTGGAGAGAAAGTTTGGAGAACTGAGATTAGAAGTTGAAACCAGGAACAATCATTCTATACATCCGCTTCAGCTATAAGAGCTAGAATGCTAAATAATGTTGACCAAAATGACTTTTAACCATTATAGTGAATAATTTATCGTTTCCTACAACTTTCAGTATATTATGATTCCATTTTCCGCACGCTTTTACATGTTTACACGATCAAGTAATTCCTGATAAAAGATTTTACTGTTTCGCTTTTTACAGTAATCATTCCTAATGTTATTTCCAATAATATGTTAAAGTTATCAATATACATAAGCATACTGCATATTTGTAAGATTAGAATGTTTACGAATTGTTTTTATATTCTCATACCTAATTAAAAGAAAATTTTTATCTCCGATATATCGTGTATTTATGTTTCTACACACTCTCTATAAACTGTTTTACCCTTGAATTATAATCCAACGGCTGCTTTTTCAATAATCTTAAGTTTTACTGATGTTTTGCTTGGGAAAGAATTTGCCGTTTCCGTTGTATTTTCATAATTTCAAGTTTGCATTCTGGTGATAATTTTCATTTTATTGCTTTACATGATATTCCAGTTCAGTCGTCTTTACAGGTGATGTTTTGTTTATTTACGAGAATGTAACTTAAAAGATAATGTATAATCTCTTTTTTACCTTTATGCATTTTAATGTTTTTAATAAGAATCAATAAATATATAAGTTTTTCGCATTCTATGCAAACTTTATAAAATCAAAAAATAAAATCTGATGCTATTGATTCGGAAAATTGAAAGTTGTGTTTTATTGTTGCATCAATTCTGGTACAGGTCACATCGCATGACAAACCAAGAAAAAGATGACATGTTTCAACTTTAATAAACATAAACGATCGGATTGAGTCATTCCGCATGACCATATAATCCACTGTTCAACAGTTGGACTGATAGATTTATTTGAAGAACATAAGGCGCGCAGAATGACTATTTTTTATATACATAGATTTTATTTTTATTTTTCCATGATTTTTTCACACCTCGAATTTCCCAAATTGCCAAAATACTAAGTAATAAAATCATTCATTCATTCATTCATGATTATGACTGCATTATAACAGCATTGCATAATATTATAAAAGTTACCGTTAAAGCTAAGCTGCAGCTCTACATAATCTTACTTGGCTAAATAATAATGGTCACGCGTTGGCGCGTAGATTAGCTGGTGGTAGAACAGAGCACAGACAGCGCAACCGTAACTTTCAGCAGTATTCCAATCCAACAAACAGTAATTTGATTTAAGTACATATCACTTATTTCCATTTGTAATAATTAACGAATCACATCATCATCAACTAGTTGATTTGGAAGCATTCTTAGTATTTGTCTTTTTGACTGACTGTGTTAACATACTTACAGTAAGTAAAGTATTCTCTGTATTTACGCAGTGCAGTTCAATTGTGGCGCTGCGCTGCACCGCAGTAAATAACGTTGGATTACAAAAGTGACATTTTGCTTTTACCTCTACTTTTGTACCTTCGCACTTTTGTAGGCTCTTGTTTTATTCATTTAAATAATTACCTGTCCGGAGGATAGAAGACTTAATTGTATGGCTTAGTGCTTCTTTTTTTGTATCAAACCACAAGATAGCCATTATTGATTGTAAGCGAAAGGGCGATCTATTTAAGCGAGTTTATTCCTGCGAATTGTAATAATGTTTACGGGTGAGTGCAAGTGTAACTGAAAGAGGCTACAAGCAGTGAAGCGTTCCAGTTCGGAACATAATAAAGGTAAAATCTTTAAATCTTGTATAAAAATGAAGCATTGTCAACAAAGTACATAGGAAGAAAATGACTGTGTGATCGAGCTTTTTGTGTTCTTTTTGTCTTAAATTCCTTCACACAGGAAATTGTAAATAAATAAATAGTTTTTTTATTGTCAGTTTCGAAACGAAAGTTACACAGTACCGGATAAAACTCCAGCAATAGCATAGCAATGCTACCGGTAATTCCTCCGCCACCCGGTGGCAAGCCGAAGAGAGGTAGAGGTCGCCCGCCTGGGGCCAAAAATAGAAAATCTTCTGGTTGCTCATCTAATGATTTGAATGTAAGGTTCTATTTTAGTTTGCGTTTTTCCTACTCCTTCTTGGAATTTGAATTGAGTCTGCCTCTTTTTTCTCTTATGAATACAGCTACGTGGGATGAAAACTGCTCCATCGAAAGTGGAAAAAAGAACTGGAAAAACTAAAGTGGCCAGCTTAGAGAAGCCATTGTTGCCTTTNTTTTTTCTCTTATGAATACAGCTACGTGGGATGAAAACTGCTCCATCGAAAGTGGAAAAAAGAACTGGAAAAACTAAAGTGGCCAGCTTAGAGAAGCCATTGTTGCCTTTACCATCAGCAACAACAACAACAAAACTGGCAGCTTCAACGATTGAATTCGGAGATAATGCCATCATAAATAATCACAATGACGTTTGTATGAAAGATTCTTCAGTTGCAGGTTCACCAAATATGAATGAGTTTCATCAGAACACTCAGGACGGAGGAGTAAGTTGGCAGATGTCGATTGCTTTGTAATGCTATTAATAAACGAGATTAATATGCAATTATGCAATGCACCAACTTTTCAGTAGTATCGTTTCGTTTCAGAATGTTCTTCGTATGGGTCACCAAAGCGTTTCAGAGGCAATGGCTACAATCCGTAGACTAGAGCATTTAACCAAAAACCAGCCGCAGTTATTGCAAACCTTCATGGAACTGTTAGAAGACTACCGATCTTTCAAGTATAAAACAGTAAACAATGATTTTTCAAAAGTTATTCTCATACCTTGGATTAGTATTCTGTGTACAGAAATCTAAAATTAACATATTATGCAGTTCCTGAGGACTAATATTTGTTTATACACAGAATAGACATTGGTACGTTTTCCGCTGCGGTTGTCAGCAAATTTTCCGCTTACCCTGACTTTCTTTTATGGTTTAACGAACTAATTCGTGAAGATGCTCTAGTTAAGGGGACATTCCAAGTGAAAGAAAGCAATTTTAATGCCATGTTTTCACATTTGCCGTGGAAAAGGTTGGTGATAATATAGGGGATCGATTGTAGGATGAATATTCTTGAAAAAATCGTATTCAGTTTGACATAAAATTTTTATACCCATAAATATAGTGATGAAACTGACACGAACAAGAATCCTACGATTAATGCTGTAGAAAAGATTGTTAACTTGGGATGTCCTGAACAAAATCAGCATTTATTGGAATTGCCAACTCCAGGCATAGGGCCCCACATGCAAAAAATCAGTGCTACTCCTACTTCCAGCATCCGTTCTCTACAATCTACTAATGATGTATCTGAAGGTCAGAGTTGGGACGGCATGATTAGCATGGCTTTACTGTCAATCGATGTACTTCAACGTGTAAAGGTTGTTATAAATGTGAAAATTATCCAAACACTTTTCCGTTATTACATTGCATTTTCATAGCTAATTGACATTCTCTAACTTTTCATATAGTCAAGGCTAATCATGGAACCCCAAAAATATGAGAAAGTTTCAAATGCCCTGTCTGCACTATACGAGTTAAGGGAAAATTTGAATTCAAACAATTACACGGACAGGCAAAGCACTTTTGAACTATCAGAACAGCAGCGTTCTTGTGCTTATGGAGTGATACGGGATATTTTGAAAGATGATCCAGATCTGATGGAAGTAGTGGAAGCAATCTTTAAATCAAAGATGACTTACCCAGGACTACCTAGTTGTGTTAGTAGTTCCAATCCAATCTTGCACAAAATATTTCGTGTTTAAAATATGTACAATCTATGTGTCCTGCATTGAGTGCATGATTTATTGAATGTTGAATCAGGCAACGGCCCCAGCAGCAACCACTACCAAATCCCCTCTGGAACAAAATGTAGTAACTGATTTAAACTCTGCGCAATCCTCTATGAATCGATTTCCAGCATTATCTCTACTTGCGGAAACAAGTACCCAGAGTGATTGCTATTCAGCTGTGGAAATTACAAATATGGTCTTACCACCTGGATTAATATGGTCAAGTTCAAAAGTGAAGGATTTATCAATGTTTAGTAACGTTCTTCTTGGAACCTCTACACAACAAGAAGTTTTATCGCTTTCAAACCAAGCTTTCAAAGCGTTCCAGGTTTTTTACATCTAAGCACTTATTTTTTTTCGAATTTATTTACGCTTATGCGATAAAATATATACAGATATTTTTTAATTCCACAGAATCCTTTTGTTTCGTTCGAGGAGAATCGTCGAAGGTGGTTACAATTTCAACGTGACGAGCAAAAGTGGAGTGATGAATTCGTAAATGCGCTTGGTACCCATTTTATTGAAAAGAGAAAGACTCTGTGAGTTTCTGTCACTCTACCTTGGATCCGAGATAATTATTAGCAATGATTATTTGGACGCAAACGAAGAATCTGAACATGATCCAACCCGGAAGAATCCATTTGCAGATACAACTGCAGTAACTGGTATTTCAAAATCCCAGCAAAGCATTAATTTCAAACCAGACATCAAACTTCATTATTATTATTGATTCGTTATTGACTCGCACATCTGCCTTGTTAACTCTTGGTAGTAAAAATTTGACTTCTCATCATGTCATTTGCAGAAATGGATACGTACTGTGAAACGTACAAAACACATTTGAGCACAACGATTCTTCCAAAATGCTCTGGAAGAACACAACTTTGCAATGATGTTTTAAATGACACATATTATTCTGTTACTCGCCATATAAAGTTTGGACCAAACTTTCGAACAAAAGAAGAAGAGATGCTGGATGACTATGAAGACGCACGCTACGAAGTATTTCACACAGTTTAAAATATTGCTGCATAAAAAAATAGCATTTCCCCTTACAAGTTAGACATGATGATTGATTTACAACTTTAAGAAATTCATAAGATTCATGATGTGATAATAGATGGACATGATGTTATACCGGAATTCTCGTACCATCGAAATTTTTGAAAATTTGAATCATGAAATGTCAAAGTTAGAAAACGCCAGACTGGACTATGTACAACTAGACGATTCTCTAGGTGGATCATCAATCATTCATAGACGATCAGTGCAACTGCATTACAAAAACGATGGAAAACTTGTGATTGACCGTCTTCAAAATTTCCCTGCCCTTTTTATTCCCGGTATACTTAAAAATATAAAAGTGCGTGATAAGGAATGGATTGAAATGAAAGCGCGTTGGAATTCTCTAATCAGTGACGAGCTGAGAAAATGCATTGCAGAAAAATCCAAACGAAATGGGGAGGAACGAAACATCGATGGAGCAAAATGGTGTAAAGATTATTGCAAACGAGCCAATAATTGTCTACTACTATTTTATGGTTCAAATTTCAGAGACTGAATGTAGTACAACTTGTATTATACAAGTTACAATTATTATGATTAATGTGTCATTGCTTTAGTCAATGTCTATGTGATATATTATGTCATGTATACCTGCATCTATAAAATATAATTCAATGTCAAATGTGTCGATGCTGGGCTTAATAGGTATCGGTTATGTTCTTAGTTCTTACTTACAGCACGTAAATATTATTATTATGAGGTCGCCGGTCGATAGGTGGAAATGGAATAAAAGCAAACACGTTATGTACATAGGTAGTTTTATGAAGCAATATTACAATAAAGATTTCGAAACAAATATCGTTTAAAATTGTTGGACCTTGTATCGTTTTAAGTTTAAATAGTCTGAAGTACTGAACAACAGCAATCAACAAAAAGGATTCTCGTCGTTGTGTGACATTAATCGGTTTAAACCATCAGCGTAAAACCTACCTACTGAACTGGTTTTCTCTGTATGTGCATAGTTAACTATTTGATTTTAATCTTGGGTCACATAGATAGAACCAGCCGTGTAATAAAAAAAGTAATAAAAAAAGCAAACAATGAGAATTACTTCGGACCTAAACCAGGCTCTTAAATTAGAATTGTTGGGAATTCATTGGGTAATTAAGGCTCGAAGTTAAAGTGGCGAGTAGGGTCAGCAGACGGAAGGACCTATCAACAGAGGGATGTTCTGACTCTGAGGGAGTCCAAAGCACTCTGTTGTATATTAGGTAGATTAATTAAATTTGAGCATGAACTAAACAGCGAACAACAAAGTACTAATAAACTAAGACTGTGTGCTACATGGTGTAACGCATGATAGTTTAGTATGTATCATCAACTATTCAAGCAATTCACATGCCAATTGCATGATGCAATATGCAATCGCAACGTAATATATATAATGTTCCCTTTCTTTGTCATTATAATGCAGATTTCAGAAATTCTGGAAATATATATAATGTTCCCTATCTTTGTCATTATACTGCAGATTTCAGAAATTCTGGTTTAGGAAATTAGCGATAAGGAGGAAGTCGCAACAGGTAGCGTGAGAAAGTTTGCTGACGACGAAGACTGGAATTTTCACATGTTTTCCTATTAATAATACTGACGCTGGTTTATGCATTACACAGTTACACATATTATGCTACAATTACTTACCTATTATATGATTGAATGTACCTCACTATTCCGCCCAGCTTGTGTCACAATTAAAAGTCTTAAAACTGTATGTCATCCGCAAGTCTTTGCTGAGCTTGTACAACAGCTTGTGAGTAGATGGCAGAGTTTAAAAAATGTTTTACAATAATAATTTTTTCTTTGCACTATACTATATCATAGTGAACGTGAGAAGTAAAATAATGTGAAGATGAAGAGACCTATGTTGTATGTTGTAGTTTATGTTATTCAGCATTATTTAATTACAATGACGCAACCGAAGTAGTTGTAAATATGTATGAATAGTTATGCACTCAATAAATGTAGGTATTTAATACATACATATCAGGATTTTTTCATTGGCTTATTTGAGATGTAAGAGGGATGTGTCATGTCGGCATTATATCATCCCTCATTGTTGGTTAGTGAAAAAAATGATATACTTTAAATGTTCATGTACATGGTATAAGACGCTTTTGAGTTCTGGGAAGAGAATAACGAAACGTGTCTGCAAATTCAGTCACCACCTTTTTTATAACAAGGCAACAAGCGTATGTTCTGATTTGCCCCCGCGATAAGATAAATTCATGGTATGACGAAACAATTTCCTTGTGGAAAAGCAATTACTTCGTTTGCTTTATTCATTAGGAACTAAAATCCGATGGTTTAAACTCTATCCAGTAATAAAGGCTGAAATTGTCTGGATTTTCCGATTTTTTTCCTTTTATTTTCTCAATTCAACCACTGATCACGTTGTTGTTTGTAGCTGTGCCACTCTTGGTTCCTGCTGAAACCTGTAAGCTGCTCATGTCTGGAAACTTAACTAAACGTTCCCGTTTTGAACCACATTAGTTTTGAATTATATATGTTCAATGACTGAACTTAAGTCTCTTCTTTACCGTTATTACAGTTACTGAGTTTGAAGTAATCATAAAAAGTCATAAGAAATACAGGAAGACTTTACAGACCCTCACGGTCACCCTGAACGAAAATGGAGGATTTGTACTATCTACTAATTATACTGTTTGTCGTCTTGTTTGTGTATCATGTGTACTCGATTCAGTTTAAAAGCAGGAAGTTACCTCCAGGTTAACATTTTTAAGCAACTAATTTAGTTATTTGCATTTTGCATTATAAAAATATATGAAATATTATCTCAGAGATATTTTTGGGTTCGATATCAAAATGAGATAACCTTTCTAATTTAAAATCCTCGAATTCTCTTTTTTCTTTTCTTTCCCGCACTTGTATTTTCTACAGGTCCTTTTGTGGCCCCATTCGGTCTAGGCAGTATCCCAGCTGCATTCTTGGTTGATCCGGCAGCACTGTTTCACATTCTGAAAACTCGCCCATGGGAGTACTTTCATGTCTGGTCACAGCGGTTTGGAGACTTATTTAGTGTGCAGGTGGGGAGTTTTTATGCAGGTAAAAAATAATCTAATAAATATACTAAGTTAAACTAACAACTTAAAATTTTGCGTATTTACAACTGTAAATGGTCGTTTTTTGTATTCAAATTCAGTTGTTGTATCATCTTATGAGCTATTGCACGAAATGGCGAGTATGGAGGAATATCAAATCAAAATTGCTCACGAAACTCTGACCTACCCCCGAACATTCAACCAAGAGCTGGGTAAAAATTATTATTAAAACAAACACAGCATTTTTAAACTAACGATGATGAGCTAAATAAACTGAAACAGCTGAAAATTTCATGCACTTTGCAGGGCTTATCTTCGTAGCAAGACCGGATATATGGGTGGAGATGCGGAAATTTACGCAAAGGACTCTACGTGACTTTGGATTTGGGAAAAGGTTTGAATTGAAAATTATGGTATGAAATAATGTAGGAATTAAAAATTTTCTTCTTCAATAACTTGATTGGGAATCAAAAACATCATATTATTTTTACTAGGCACACTATGCAAAGTGCGATTGAGGCTGAGACAAGTGCATTGATAAATGATTTTCGCGAAGCGATTAAGACTCAGGGTGGAATTGTTAAAATTCGTACAACCTTTGTTCTCTCAGTGCTCAATGTCTTGTGGTGCATGGTGGCTGGACAAAGATACGAGCACGACGACCCAAAACTTGTGAAAATGATGGACAGAAACTTTGCAATGACTAAATCCATTACTTTCACAGAACCAATTAATCTTTTTTTTGGTGCATGGGGGAAAAAGATGTTCCCGTCTTTATTTAAAGAAGATTTAAGACTTCGCGTCTTTGACGAATGTCACAAATTTACACAGGTAAGTATTTTTTTCGAAATTCCAGGAAATAATATTGTTGACTAAACGAGTTTTTGTATTGACGCTGCTTGATATTTCTTGCATGCATGTGTTTATGCACAGACATTGGTCGAAGAGAGAAAATCCGAAGGCAATTACAAATCTAATCCTCAGAATTATATCGACGTGTTTTTGCAAAAGATAGAAGAAGATGAAGCTAAAGGCAATAGACAGTCTATATACACAGGTTTAAAATAAAACTACATATGTATAATGGGAAACGTAATGTAAAAAAGGAGACTTGGGGAATTTGATCATAACTAGTGACATTTCCAATGTTCAATTTTGCAGAGCAACAACTCCAATCAATGTTGGCAGATTTACTGCAAACGGGTTCTACTACAACAAATGGAACCCTTAATTACGGTTTAACTTTACTTAGTGCTGAACCCCGATATTCAGAAAAAATGTCAACAAGAAATTGATGGGGTCGTACCAAAACATCTAACGCCGACTTTGGAGGATATTGAAAAGTGAGTTTGAGTCAACTAATAAGTGCAGCTTCAGTTGCTCATTTCATTAATGAATTTTTCATGGTTTTTAGAATGCCCTACTTCCAAGCCTTCTGTTTGGAAACGCATAGATTGGCTAATGTGGTTCCAAATCCAATCCCGCGTATCGTTCCAAGAGATTGGAATATAAGAGGGTACACGATTCCTAAGGGCACTATAATTCTTTCCAATCACTATTCCGTTCACATTGATGAAAAGAACTGGGGAGATCCCCAGGTTTTTAGACCAGAACGCTTTATCAATGAAAAGGGAGAATTTGTCCCGGACAAAAGAGTGATTCACTTTGGCTTCGGTAAATGTCCAGCATTTTATTATTTTATATTGATGTATATTTACTCGTACATTTTATTTACTTACTGCCTATATATGAACGCAAGAGCTGGTGGCCAATGGCCATTATTGCAATGCACCTTTCTTTGAATGGTTTTAATGTGACTCTTGTTCAATTTTGCAGAGCAACAACTCCAATCAATGTTGGCAGATTTACTGCAAACGGGTTCTACTACAACAAATGGAACCCTATGCACCTTTCTTTGAATGGTTTTAATGTGACTCTTGTTAATTTGAAATTTTCACAGGAAAAAGAATTTGTATTGGTATTACGCTCGTGAACTCTGTGGTCCCTATATTTTTGGCAACACTCGTACAAAATTTCACATTCTCCGTTGTTCCAGGCATGGAACCTCCAACAACAGAACCAGAAATTGGAGTTAGTTTATCCCCTGTTGAATTTCCGGTGTATGTTACTAATCGTATCGTACAGCAGCAGTCTGCTCATGGTTAATTCATGGAGTAACATATATGTTAAAATATTATGTGAATTTAATATAAAAAAAACTCTCTACACTCTTCTCTCGCTACATTATGAAGCTATCTTTCTTGAAGAAAATTATGATTTGAAGGTGAAAACGAAAAAGTTACACGTGTTTCTCATATTGCTCCAAATATGTACTGAAGATTCTTAATTAAAGAAAATCTTTTATTTCACAAGGACTCTTAAGACTGTATTTGATTTCAAGATTTCACAATGAACTATGAAAATATTTTAATTTTGTTCTAATTTTATTTTTTCAAATGTAATGTGTTGTTCAAATTAAATAATTTTTCGGGTTCATTAATGATGAAACTCGTAAATTTACCGTTGTAGCTACATTATCTTTCACTTATTAAATTTTTTTTAGGGAAGATAAGCTTCATAAAGTTAAAACATTTTTTAAAACGTTTTTACGTAGTGCTAACATGAGTTATTTTTAGAACCACATCAGAAGCTACATCAAATTCATGTACATTCAAATTTACATATTTCGACATGAAGCCTTTTTAAACTTCTAAACACGATGGACGTCAAACCTAATACAAACCGTTGCTGAAGATGCATCCTGGTTTAAAGGATATAGGGCAACAAGAGGATGGGTAAGACGGACAGGTGGTGTAGATACAATTCTATCACCAACCATCATAGTAGCAGGTGCTTGAGATATTTGGAACTCCATAAAATCTGAGGAGAAAAGAGGAAATCCTCCGGAAAAGTTTGCCCTTTGATTGTGAGCGGGGTATCTTGAGACCGGTGGACGGATTCCAGAATGAGCATCATTTCTGATGGATGTTCGAGGATAGCTAGAACTAGTTGTATTGAAACTAGTACTTGGCGATTGTATATAATCTGAATTTGTCTCATGCATGTAATTGGGCCTTGACCACATCCTTGCAGAAGAATACGAAATCGCTGGTGTGTTTCCAGAAACAGTATAAGAACTGGCTTCAATTGATGCTTGTCCATTATCACCACCATGATTACGACTTGATATTTGGCAATGACTGGAAGATTCTGAACTGCATACAGGAGGGTAGGAAAGTGAATTGTTTTGGATATTTGTATTTGAAAAATGATGGTCTGGGTCTATGCATACAGATAGGTGGCAGAAAAAGCAATCATGAGGTAGATTTGCCAACCTCGGCTGTGGTGGCACATGAGTAACTGAATGCTGAAAGGTTCTAGGACATTGTTCTGCTTGGAACATGTTTTGAGGAGTTACTAATCGTGCAGAAGAGTTCAGTCCTGGAGGATTTAACAAGACGTTCTGTCCTTGAGGAACGCCCAGAAGACGGTTACTTTGATGCTGTTGTGTCCTCCCAGGAGAAGTTTGATAAGTATGATGTGCCTGAGAGTGTGCCTCATGAAACGGACTCTGCCTGCTGCTGTCGGACCCGCTCACTAACTGAGGGTTAGTCGCACCGTCCAATGTGAGATTCTGTCCTGATGGAGACGGTGGTCCATTAGTGGAGATTGTATCTTCCAAGGTCAAATAAAGATTGCTGTTCCATCGGTTACGGTCCGTCTGGTAGTGATAGTGCTGATGAAATGATTGTGGTTGTAATGATGGGTAGATTGCGTCTGGAAATGTAGAAGGATAAAATATCTCTGACGTAACTTGTGGTCTGTTGTCTCCGTAGTTTTGGTAATTTTGGTAATCATTGTTTATTGCACCCTCCATTATGCCAACCGATGGAATCGGTGTATGGAGATCATGATTGATTTGATGATGGGTGACATCGGAAAATCTTATTGGGAATTGAAATTCAGTAGTAGCTGAATTACTTGAAGGTGTATTAGGATATTCCACCTGAAGACGTTCTTTGATGGAAAGCAGTCGAGTCGTTTTTTCTTCCTCCGATAGAACATCATAAATTGCTCTGATTTCAGCGTCCGTCTTAAGATCCAACATTTTTCCGAAAATAGGGATCCTGCAAACTGGGCATTCGGTTACCAAACGGCGGTAAACGATTACCCAACTTCTGATGCAGAAATTGCAGAACTTGTGCCCGTAAGAACAGTCCACTATAACCGTCTAAATGTACCAATTTACAGAGTATTTATTTGCATAATGAAGTATGATGATTGAAGAAGTGAATGATTTTTAGATTCAATTTAAATTGATTGTAAATAACTTACATTTATAAAGGTGTCTAGACATATTGGACATTTATAATTTTCAAGTTGCTGAAGCGTATCATTGCTCGGAATAATTTCTGCAGGCGCTTCTTCATGTGAATCGGTCCTACCACTCTGAGAAGAAGGGTCGTAAAAATTGTCCGATTCCCTTCCAGCTATCTCCGTTGTTGAATTTCCTCTCTGATCACGTGCATCATCTAAAATGATGTTTCCACCGAGAATCGTCTCTCTGTTCCCAGTAGTACTTCCAGAAGACTGTAAGCCATTAGTCTCCTCATGAGAACCCCCGAATGGAGGGTTGATAATTACCTCTTGTTCTACTACTTCTTCTTCTGCAGTTTCCATTATGATGAATGTCGTGTCACCCCAAATAGAAAGGAATGAATCTTTTATTATTTCAATCAAAGAGGTACTGCAACTAAGGAGAACTCAACCAGTGCTAGGTTCCTGTGTCAGAAAAAATATAAAAAAATTCTTTACCACGACATACTCTTGTAGTCAACAACTACATGCTAGGTTTCAGACTCCATTATCTTTTTCCGAACTCCTTGCAATTAGGATGCTTACTTACCTACTTTTATGTCAAACGTGGCAAAGTTTGGAGGATGACTGAGGTCAAACTAGTGAAAAAAAACTAATTCCTATAGTCATGGCCTTATGTTGTGTTTGTGGTGTGTGGCCAGGGGGTAATATGATAAATGACTTAAGAACTCAGCTTGCAGCGAGAGGTACTATAGCTCTTTAGCCCATCAACTCCTGTGATCGATTCTCTTCACAATCCATTTGATCTTCTCTTAAATAGTCACATCATAGCCTAATTATATTACCTAGTCATTCCCTTAGAGTATACTCTAAGGGAATGACTAGGTAATATAATTAGGCTATGATGTGACTATTTAAGAGAAGA
>JAHZMZ010001665.1:0-13160 GCA_027743805.1 Lepidocyrtoides sp. E14
ATATTATTATGGTTGGATGGACGGATACGGACGGACACATGGTACAACGGGCGGATAACATGAGATGATGATGAGACCTCTGAGAACAGAGAGTCAGAGCAGATATGCTGATGATGTTGATGATGATGATGATGTGGTTAAGCGAAAAGTAAAACATGCATCTCATCTCATCATGATGACGATGATGATGATAATAATGATGAGTTGAATTGGATTGGATATCATCAAGAGCATGCATGAAAAAGAGAATCAGCAAGACAAGCTAAACGCAACAGAAACATAACAGCCATTAAAAAAAATATAAGAGCTAGAAGAGAGCTCAAACACACACACACACACTTACACAGAGAAATAAACAGCATCTGCACTGAATCATATCACCCATCAAGATCATCATTATTATCGTCATTCTCATCATCGTCATTGTCCTAATAAAGTGAATAGGAATGATATCCATTGAAAATGCTTAAAGCATTTTTGGCATGCATGTACTATAAAATAAAATGAAATAAAAAATGTAGCCCAACAATCAAACAGCAGAAGCAGCAGCAGCAGTCAAAAAGATGAGATGAGGAGAAGAGAAACAGCATTAACGCGGCGACAAGGACAAACCTCTTTAAAATAAAAATGTTTTTTGGGCTTGTCAATATAGGAATGTAGTTTAGTTTAGGCAAAGTGTTATTATAAATGAGGAGAAATGGAGTTGGTGGAGGAGGAGGGAAATGGGAGGAAAAGGGGATATTATGTAGGAGAAGTATGCACATTGATTGTTGCATTGTTACATGCGAATTTGAATACCTAAAAGTAAGATGCCTCGTTGTAGTGTAGAATGTATGCTTGCTCATCAGGATGACGATGAGAGTTTGGTCTGGGTGGGTGAGTCAGTTTTTTTTATGGATTGCAGAAGATATCTGCAGAAGATATGCAAAAAAAAAATGTCTCTTGAATGAAATGAAATAGATTAGCCATGTTTTACATTGAAGAAGACTGGCGCTTAGATGATGAGGATTGAGGAGGATGCAATGATTCATTTTTGTTCTTCTTGGGGTATGTTTTCTGTTTGGTGTGCCGATGTTGTTGTTGTTGTTGGTTGACGCTGGTTTGGTTCGTTGCTCTGCTTCTTTTGTAATTGAATTGAATTGAATCATGATAACAATTTTATTAGGGAAATTTTTTTTTTTTGACGTGAGCGACATCCTCTTATGTACGTACGTAAGTGATTTTTATACTACGTGGTAAGAAAAAATGCTTAAATAAAAGTGAAGTAGTAGTACAAACACTTAGAATTAATTTGGGATATGGGGGAGGAATGCAAAGAAAAACATAATATCGGTGACGACAACGCAGATGAGACAGGAATGGTAAAATTAGTGAGGCAAAAATGACAAATTGTTTGTAATGGGCAATAGAATCTGCATAAATACTCTGTGTTAAATTAAAGTGATGAAACTTTACTACCATGAGCAAAAAGAAGAATAGTAGTAAAAGAACTGCACAAAGAGTGAGAAAGAGGAAGACGATTTTTATGGAGAGAGATGGATTATTGAAGATAACCATGTTTTTTTTACTGGCTTGGCTGGCTGAGATAGTCTCTAGCAATTTAAATGCTTGCCTAATTGCTTGTTGTTTTAATGTGTCGCAATCCACGAAAGCATACTTACACAGAAAGCTTCTCGTGTGCGTATTTATTTGCATGCACCACAGTCTAATTAATATTTTAGGTGAGTAAGCGATTTGGCAATACGGTAAAGTTGATGATGATGATGATGATGATGACGATGATGAATGATTTCTTTCCTAGTTAGTTATTTGAGAACTTTTGTATAGTTTTAAAGGAAAGATTTCATATGATATCAACATCATCATCATCATCGTCAATCGTCGTTTATTATCATCATCATCATCGTAAAATATACTTACTTCCACCATCACCACCACAGCACAATGCACATAACTCGATGCTGATGAAGGTCGAAGGATAAGAAGAATGTTGAATGCAGAATCAATTATATTGGTAATGGTAGCAAAAAAAAATAGTCGTCATATTATTATCATGCAATGCAGTAGGAAACAAGAGAGAAGGTGCAAAGCAAAGCACATTTTTTTGACCTTCATTCCTTTGCAAGTGAATGTTAAACACTTTCCTTGAAAAATGAAGCTTATCTGCTGGTGTGTACTGTGTAACAGGGACGACTCACATGTGTGTAGTTAATATTATTGCATGCCCAAAATAAATTGGGAAAGAAAAATATATAATATCTGCATTTTCCTACGCGTAATATAATGAGACGGATTGATCTTGAAAAAATAAAATGTAGAGATGAGATAATCAAGATTTTGGATCATTCATCCTTCCTACACACACGATGACATGACATGGGAAACGGATATAAAATAGACGAAAGAAAATTTTTGTGGGGAGACATTATTGATGGAGAATTTCGTTTGAACTT
Source organism: Lepidocyrtoides sp. E14 (assembly GCA_027743805.1). Lineage (NCBI taxonomy): Eukaryota > Metazoa > Arthropoda > Collembola > Entomobryomorpha > Entomobryidae > Lepidocyrtoides > Lepidocyrtoides sp. E14. The sequence goes on from JAHZMZ010001665.1 coordinate 2,454, forward strand.
GTTCCCAATCCCAAGGACATATTTGGTTGTTGCTGCAGTTTTGAATTGACTAGAAGGGCAGGCAGATGTATTTACAAGTTGAAGGAGCAAAAGGCAAAGCAAATTAAGCCAAAAATAATAATAATAATGAAAAGTGAAAAATATTTCTACAATGAGTTATTGATAAATTCGGAATGTTTCGAATATTACTTCCAGTCGCAGTCTGGCAAAAGTGTGTGGGCGATTGTAAAGATGTTGGGCAGTTTGGCGAATGAATGATTAGGCATTTTTTTATTATCGATCGATAATGTATCGATACATGTTCCTTGATCGCATTGACATTTCAATTCATAATTTTGAATACTGAATTGATACTATTCCTAAATAAAATCCTTTTCATGCATTCTTTTCACTTTTATCTATGCCCAAGATTGAACTTTAAAGAAAAAGACGATTTAAATAGAGGTCGATAGGTAACACAGCAGTACTGGCCTGGAGTAGCCTACTTCACTTTTCACACTTTTACTGCCTCTACTCTCTACTGATTCTTATCATATGCATATTATGGATAAGGTCAAGGCCCTTTTACGCAAGCACGGTCATTATTTCCGGCAAGCGCGTATTAAGGACACCTTGGATAAGTTGTCATTAACAAGTAATCAATTTTAAGTTTGAAGCAAGAGGGAATCAACTTAAAAGTGAACGAGATTCAAACGCATTGTTGTAAAACCCAGCAAACCCATAATATTCTATCTAATGCATCAACGCTTATCACGACTCATCCATGGTATGCCTATACCTGAACGCTAACATCAGAAGAGCTGCTCTGAATGAGTCTCCCGAAAAATTCCTTTTGAATTACACAGAGACTCTGATTCAGAGTACCAGTACAGTTAGAGACCGTAACATTCCAGTTATATTCATCCTGTTATGCACTTGATAAATCGTAGGCAGTAAATCCCAGCAAAGCCGTGCATGCAACGCTTATCATCATAATATTATCATGATGACACTCATACATACGTCATTGTACTAGTCATCCAATCCATACTTGTACACAATGCCTACCTTGACTAGAGGGGAGAGCGCTAAAATCATAAGAACTGCTCAAAATGAGCCTGAAATTTTCATGTTAACCATTTTACTTGATAAGTCCCTTTTCAACAGGAGAAAGAGAGCTATTATCTCATATCATCATCATAATAATTTTAATGTGTAAGTACTAAGTACTTTGTAGGTAATTTACAGTACCTAATATTCTTCTAAGAACGTCTTTGTGTAATAATCTGTTCTGTATAATATTAGCAGTTGAATGGGACTTACTTGACTTGAGTGAGGATTTTAGAAGATCACCTTTTCACACTTAAGCATAAGATGCAGAGGCAGATGATCCACCAAACCAGCAAACTATTGAAATGTGCAGCAGCAGCAGCAGTAGTAGTGTTTGCGTGCGTGCGTGCATGAGAAAAAGAAAGAAACAAAAGAATGCATTGAGCAGATGAGAGAGAGCACAAAATATACACAACTGATCGTCTCTCTATTTATTTTTGAAACTGGGATACTTTAAGGCATTTTAGCTGAAAGATAAATGCAGCATCATTCATTCATTCATAGGAATTTGATCCAGATTTCAGCTTATCTAATCAAAAGGAAATTAGTGAGAATTTGTATACTGGAAAAAAGAGAGACAAGGGAATAATAGTGCAAGGCTATTAAAGGCCGAGAAGGGTCCTCATAAACAAAACTCTTTGGTGAGTTAATTAAAAGAAGAAGAAGGGTTACTTTTAAATGAAAAAGCGTGTGCATTTAGATAATTATCGGAATGCTTTGTTTGATATTCATTACCAGTTTTTGGAGTAAATTTAGCCATTAGCTAAGTGCTTAATAATGGTGCGAAGAGGTAGATCGTAATAATGCAGTGATTTGCAAGAACAGCATTTTTTCGGGTTGAAGGACCCTTACCCTTTTGTCTCCGTCTGTTGTCTGGTCCGTTTTTTATTAGCGTGAAGAAGAACATTCTAGAAATGCGTTTCCTTTCACCCGTTCTTCCAGTTCGTGTCTTGTTCCAGAAGACACCATCTACAAAAAAATATTGATCCATCAGATCATGTGTTTGTGTTTCACGTTATTCTTGTCTCTGAAGTGAATTGGAGTAGGGTTCCAGTCCAGATATATAGTTCCTATGAAACTGATCAATTACGGAGAACTCACTGAATTAATTTATGGTTTGTTTCCAGCTTCCTCTGTACCCTGTCCAGTTCCATCCAGGAAGTAATCGACTGGAGTATCACCAATCACTTTGTGTCCAAGGAAAAGAATTTCGCGATACCATTATTACTCGGATACGAATTTGTTTTAACTGGCTGAAAGATAAAGACAAGGTGAGTTGACATTTGACAGATAAGCTTCCAGCTGCAACGCCTCCGTGGGAGACACAGTGGCTTACTTGATGTTGTTTTTTTTTATTTTAGGTGGTGTTTTGTGTGTGCTCCTCCTAAATCCTCATCGCCGTCTTTTCCACAATCAATAAATGAAACTCAAATTTGTCCGATTGGAGTCGTTTGCAAAGTGAATTTCGACAGTTGTGTGAAATGTCATCTAAAAATCCAATTTCCGTGCAAAAGCAAGTTCGTGACAACGGTACGGACGTTCAAGCGTTTCTAAAAGATTTAAGTTCGTGGTCCACCCATATGAAAGCCAAGGAATTGGCAGAATCTGGAGCTGATTTGCAGGTACAGTATCATTTCATGTTTTGAAAGTTTTTTATCTGTCCACATTTTGTGTAGTTTTGACCTGTAACAAAATTTATATGCTGGAGTGTTTTAAAAAGCCATTATTGTGATTGGTAGCCTACGGATAAAGTTCCACTGAGAAACGATCCAAAAAAGCAGACAAAAGAGAAGGAGAACAGGACGACAAAGTCAGAAATGGGGCCTACTAAAGAAGCTGAGAAGAAACGACTTGGCTCTGGAGGAGGTGGTGATTATGCAAAATGGGAAAAATTTGATGTGGTTAGTTTATGTGCAATTTGAAAATTTGAATTACTTTTACCTTATTGACTACCAATTATTAATAGTTCATGTGCCTTTTATTATTTTTAGGAAAAGGCCTGTGCAGACGTTGATAAAGAAGATAAGAAGGAAGAGGAGACTGATGAGCAGAAGTTGAAGAGAATGGCTATTACTCAAAGACTTAAAACAGTTGCAGCTGAAAAGAAGGAACAGGTAACGGTGAAATCTTAATTAATTATTAAAATGAAATGAAATGAAATTAAAATTACACAGTTTTTGGCCAAAGAATTACTCGAATCTTCATTTCCACATATTTAAAGGGAAACCAATTTCTCAAGGATAAGAACTACAGTAAAGCCATTGAAAGTTATAGTGAAGGCATTCGTTGTGACAAACAAAACGCGTTGTTGTATTCCAATAGAGCGCAGGCGTACATTTTCGACAAGCAGTAAGTATCCTTGTTTTGATTTCCACAATAAACTAATCCAATTAACTATAACATATTAACTTGTAGTTTTTTGGTGACAGATTCGTGAAAGCCGTTGATGACTGTACAGAATCCATTCGGCATGATAGCACCTATGTAAAATCGTACTTTCGTCGAGCAAAAGCTCTAATTGAGCTGAACAGATTTACTGAAGCGAAGGTAAGTTAAACAAACTAGCCCCCTTCTTTTCAAATCTTCCTTATTACAGTTTTTTTAGTCTATGAAATTTAGCCTAAACTGATATAACTTTATTTTGTATCCGTGTACTAGAACGATCTAAATCAAGCTCTGAAGATTGATCCCAAGAATTCAGAGGTTAAAAACATGCTAAATGACCTGAATAAGAAAACCATAGGTGTGAAACCAGGCCCGAAAAAGGCATCCCCTACTAGTCCACTATTTCCCGGAATCAGGACAATGTTTTCAAGTCGTGGTAATCCATACGCACCTGCCGTTTATGATGATGATTACGATGATGAGATTACGAAAAAACCGGAAATAACCGAAATTTTTCCAAAGAACATATTACCAGTATCAAAGCCAGTTGATCGGCGCTCCAAGGTAAGCAAGCATGTAGAATTAATTTATGACTTATATAAATATTCCTCATAAAATCCATTTGTTTACGTCAAGCTATTATTTCAAATTTCTGCAGAGACCTTTGTTACCAATCCACGTAAAAGTTGTTGGCGAGTCCCAAAAAAAATTAAAGTTGGAGCCTAGTCGATCATTTGATGGTAGTCAAAATGGCAGCTGTTCGAATTCCTTGGATGGAGATAGCTCTACAATTAGCAGCCCAACTACTGATTATTCCAATGCTCCCACTCCGCCACTACTGTCAACAGGACCAAATTCTCCGTCGACTACCTCGCTTCCTACTCTCTTCTCTAAACTACAGATGGCTGCAGTACCATCAAAGCCAAAAACGGCTGCACAGTTTACCCTCACCTGGAAGCAGATCAAGGCCAATCCTGACGTATCTGCTCAATATTTAAATGTGAGTTTCAATAGTACCTACAAAAAAGCTATTATTATCAAGATGTCCTCAAAGTTTGATTGAAAAAAAAATGAATTGTGTTATTTTTTTGCAGCATTTTGAGACAAACGACTATCTCATGTTCCAAGACTCTATGGAATACTCTATTCTTTCCGACATTTTGGATCTTCTTGTTTGGGAGTTTTTACCTCGCAAGTGGGACATTGTTACGCATCTAGTTGGGCTTACAAAAATTCGTCGATTTAGTACTCTCCTCATGTTTACAACTGAAAAGGACCGGGCAAATATTCGAAAACTGATATCCGAGTGTCCACCTGAAATGCAAGAACTTCTTAAACCCAAGTATGAAATTTAAGGAAGAAATAATAATTATTCCTCCCGTGCCCGCCTTCTTTTATTATTTCAATCAAAGCGTGTCGTCAAATTTTTTATGTTCAAATTTAAAACTGCAAAAGTACATCGTTTTTAGGGGTAAATACACTTTCTGATTTAATTACTCTTAGATGATTATAAGTTGACTAGTGAAACTTATCGAAATGAAATAAAAATAAATGAATAAAAACGTTACTTAATTTGTAAGTTTATATTTTTAGGGTGTAAATTATTGTTGAAAATAACTTCACTTTTTTGCGACTTACGAAACTTGATATATTTCGTATGTAAAAATGCGCGTCTTCTTTGTGTTCTGTTTTTTTGTCAGTTAGATAGATAATTAATACGAATATTATAGTTATCCCCAACAACTGTTTGATTATTGATGCGGTTAAATTCATTTATATGGACAACTTATCATCACCATTACTAAATTATTTATTCATCCCAATATTGTAATCACCTGTGTACTCTAAGTTGTGATTGTAACGAATCAATAATAAAATATTAAAACAAATTCCGCTAAAAAATCGGTGAATTTGTCGAAACATTTATTCAAATGTGAAGATTAGGAACACTCCATTTCATCTTGCCCCGAAATCCCATTGCCATTCTAATCTGTAAAAAAACCAAAATTAAACCGCAGCAACAGCAGTTACCACTTTCCATATTATTTTATTATTTCCGATGAAATGTTTCTGGTGACTGGCTGAACCGAAACAATTTAAAGTGATTTTCAGTATTCAATTATTCACAAGTGCTCAACTCTCAAAATCATTTTGCACTACTTTTGTATGTAATTACATCATANATGAAATGTTTCTGGTGACTGGCTGAACCGAAACAATTTAAAGTGATTTTCAGTATTCAATTATTCACAAGTGCTCAACTCTCAAAATCATTTTGCACTACTTTTGTATGTAATTACATCATATAAAGAATCTGAGTTAATCGTAGTCACCCCACCGTATCCTGTCATGAAAATGTCATCTTGCATAGATGAAAGAATCTCATCAAAAAAATGCATAAAATATATTATCTTGTTTAAATTTTCAATTTATAATCGAGAGATTTTTCAGCTTGCTTGAACTGGGACTGGCGTTGTTTCAAAAAAAGTTTACTCTTCCACACTCTCTTGTGTGGTGACTCTCCTACTTCACAAATATGCTCTAGTGCCCACAAATTTCAAATTAATAACATCTTCATCAGCATGCCACATGCTTAATCCTCTGCATAGTAGTCCTACTAAAATTCTCTTCTTGCTATACTTGGTCGAGTGAACTGAACCAAACCGAAGGAAGTGAGATTTCTCGACAAAACTGTTTTCTTTTACAGTTTTGTCTTGCCGTCGTCGTAACGGTCTTTTAGCTGAAATTCATTGAGACTGCTGGTTAGACGACTACGTATGAAGACTAGCGGTAGATGTGATGCAAGCATGTAGTGTGTTCTCTTTCTCTTCTCTCTCAGGAGAATCCATCCCATCAAATATCCATTAAATATGCAGATAGTTGACCAAACTCTAATAGACTTCTTAAATACTTTTTCTTTCAAAAGCTCCTGTTCGCTTTTCTTCCTAACGGCTGAGCTGAGCCCGGATTTCATATGTGTAATAACAAACAACAAAGTAATTTTACCAAGCAAGGCAGGACCATCTAAAACGCCACCACCACGGTGGTATTACTCCCACCACCACCATCACAAGCAAACTCGTCATTTGTTATTACGCAAAACTGTTGCATGCTTCTACTGCACTGCTCTGCTAACACTCAAAATGTACTTAGGCTGGAACATGTTGCTTTCTTTTTTTTCTCATTTTCTCTCAAGTGGTGTTTCTATCTCGAAAAATGTACGCTTTCACAGAAGAAAAGGAAGGGAAAGAAGAAGCCTGGCAAAGAATCTCATCCCATAAAACATCAACCCATGTCGCCGTTACTAGTAAATAGATAGAAACGACGACGAATGATGATGAATGGAGGGAGAGATGATGATAGAGAAAGGGAAATAAAAGGTTCTGAATTGAGAAGCTCATATTAGGACAATAACGACAGTATGGGATTTTTATATTTTTATTGAAGATATCAGGGCCTGTTGCTTATGATTACCTATTAGCATTTTATGTGGCTTCTCTCTCTCTCTCTTTCTCTCCCTTTTTTTCCATGAAAAAAAAGGGAAAAAACCAGGCAATTTTTTTTTCTTGCTCTCCTTCAGGCAGGTCTCAAGAGAGGATTAAGTGCTTGAGAGTTTATTTGAGTGAATGAGTTCCCAAAAATTTTGTAGAATGGAATGAGGGAATGATGATGATTTGATAATAATTATCGTGCAAATATGTATGTAATATATGAAGGCTTAGTGAATTTTTGTAGCAGAAAATTCATAATGGGAGTTTAGTTTGAAAACTACATTATTGAAATGGATTAAATATGTGCACATTTTTAGCATTGCTTAATATTTTACAAAATTTTTGTTGTTTTTCTCCACGTGTTTGCTGAAATTGGTTCACTTACCAATCTTACTTTTGATTTGTATCATCGGTTAGGTAATTTTTGAGTACACTGTTATGTTTGCATCTATTAATTACAGAGACTGCAAGCTTAATTTACAATGTGCAGTGCATTACCACTTTTCAGTTGGCTTCCTGAGAATCCTCAAAATGAAAATACGGATGCATATCACAAGAAAAGTAGGATATTTTGATGATAGAAAAAGCCAGATAAGTGCATAGGTACATTACATTGCAGATTAGACTTAAACCAAACCTAATCCAAAGGTTTCCCAATCTTTGTTTCCGATTCTCATGATGATTATTACTATTATTTTTACGAGGAGTAGAAGTGATCATGATTACAGTCATGAACATAATTATCCTTCTTTGCGACAAACATAAAAGTTTGGACCATTATTATCATCATCGCTACAGATTTTTGTGGCAGCGGTATGCCAAGTGCAGTTGGGACTTGATTTTCTGTTGCGTTGCAAGTTGCAACAGCCTTTCCCTCTTTTTCTATCCTATCCACTGGATTTCTATGTGCTCTTGTCATTTTTGTCATTTGGAAAAGTTTCATGTAATTTTTACACAGAGATTCTATCACTAAATACCGTACCGGGATAATGGTCATGGCTCAGTAACCATGATGTGTATTCAGTCGGTATTTTCACAACTGTCTGAAAAATACTCTCACAAAAAAGTAAATAGGAAAAGCATCAGAATACTACTAAGCTGTAAAAGTAAAAACAGAGACCGATAAAGGACAGATAATGATCTCTCTTTTCTGATAAATCTCTCTCTGGATTTGGATCCTCAAAGTACAAATGAAAGTGTGTCACTGTCACGAGTTTTACTCACTTTGAGACTTTGTCGATTACGTTACGACAACGAGGGTGACTTGATACGCAAACATAGCCAAAAAGAGCCAAAGCCAACCCCTACTAGAAAAAAGAAAATAACATTCCTGCGTTTTTTTTCATTCTACCATGCATGTGACAATGCGTTGTCCCACACCAAATTGTCAATTGCTTGCTTGGCATGTTACATTTAACTATTCCCTTTTCCATTTTGAACAAAAAGTGCATTAAAAGCGACATGTCATTTTCTCCATTCATGATGATTCGATACGTTTGTTATTATGAGTTTGCCGTGAACCTTGGCAGTTTAATAGCTTTAGTTGTTATTTCTAGCTTTATAATTATAGCAGTAGTAGTAGTGACATGTGGATTCTCCAGAAATCCAGCCACAGTAATAATTTAGTCAGCTAGGAATCTTTTATCTTTCAAAGCGAGAGATTTTTTTAACGTTGTGTTTTTCTCATTGTTTAATCTTAAATTAGCAAGAGAACGTGTGCCTATTCACATAGAGAGGTCTCTGAACAATCGAAAAGGGAACTTGATATTATTTTGTTGCTTATCTAAAAAAAAGTCTCTACTGAATTCATGTGAGCGTGCGGGTGCTTTTGTGTATCGGCTTTAGACAGGCAACATTTTTGGATACAATTTTAATGTATGCATAATATTGCATACAAATAAAATACACGTTTGTCTAGTCTTCTTTTTTTCAAAAGCGGAGTAATTACTGCTCTGTTGGAACGCGCATGGAGAGGAGAGAGAAGAGAGGATTTATACTGTTTAAAAAGATAAGCCACTCGACCGGCACACACACACCAAAACCGGTCACAGTCACACGTCGTCATCATCAAAATCATTCAGAATAAAATGGGAACCAATTTTATGCACTTTTATTAAGTCGAAATTGTACGAGTTTGGAAGCGCCGGGTGTTGAAAAAGTTTCCAAAAGGATTGTGGTGGCGTTGCTCGTTGTGTGACGATGATGGATGATTATGACTATTTTGATTGGTATTCGATGCTATGTACAAATATGAAGTAGATAAAATAGAATTTTAAAAATTACTTTGGATTCTTATTGAAAGTTGGAGAATGACATTTGCAATTTTTTCTAAACAGTCAACGATGGGAAAAGGGTTGAGGAATGAAATTATATGATTGTTTAAATTAGAACGAAGTAAATGATAGATAATTATATGTAGCGGTGGTGGTGGTGGTAGAGCAGCTTACGAAACTTACAATTCATTTTATTAAGCATTATTCACACACACATTTATACTCACAGGCAGACATGTATGTATGTACATAGTTTGTGCCTCATCATCATTATTATGTTAATCAAAATAAAAAAATAAGTGATGCATCCATACTAACAATCAACTATAATAATATTCCGTATTCTAATGAGCAGACTGTGCTGTGCAGTTAAAAGTTAAAAGATATTCAGTGAAAAGTATGACTCATTCAACACAGCGGTATGTTCATGAAGGCGTGTGGCGGCCAGGTGTGCATCTGGAAAATTTTTGATACCCCGCCCTGTGTTAAAAAGCAACAAAAAATAAAAAAACAGAAGTCGCGTGCCATTACCATTTTAATCATTATCATCATCATTATTGTGATATCGAGATGGTACACTGATAATAAATTAAGGGAAGGAAGTCTGTCCTAGAGTGTCGCCATTTGAAACTATAGCTGTAGTGCAAACTAAAAAGCACAAGAATTGCGAAATTGCTTATATCAGTTGCCGGTTAGTTAGTGCAAAGTTTATTTTCAACTAGAATTTGTAGTTTTTTAGAAGAAACAAATAAAGTGAAGAGTAAAATTACACTTGGAATTGGAAACTAATACATTTTGACGTCAATAAAAAATTTAAAACCTTTGAGTTGTCAATACCATTCGTAGATGCGGTAAAAGTCTATATAATGAATTTCATACTGGTTAAAATGAAGTATGCATCGTTTACAATTATTCGGGTGAAAATCACATTACAAAAATTTAATTCTCTGCAAATCATATTTTTCCTCCAACTTGTAAGTTCTAACTTGTCTTACAGCGTATCCAAATTGGCGAACAAAATGACCGTGTGAAATGCATTCTTTTATTTTAAATAAATTGCATTCTTGCAGCACACACACATCCCTTTATTGACTAATTTGCTACACACGTATAATATGTTGCACACACAGTGAAGCATCAGAGAAGTGTAAAAATGGTGAAACTATTTCCCAAATCTTTGTCATTCATTCAATGAATCATAGCTGTATGAATTCAAATATTTTCGATAGCATAGTTCTCTGATTGCTTAAAGTTCATCAGTCTAATTCTTCAAAGCATTTCTCAATAAATTGGATGCAATATTGCAATAAATGTTTAATGCATGTATACTGTATACCTATCTATTTACACGGTAAAACAAAAAAAAATAATAAACGACAATAAATTTTAATGGGAAATGACAAGGGATATGTAGTTCATTGGTTATGGAATTCATGGTACTTTCCTGTGTGTGATGGTGTGAAAAAGTG
>JAHZMZ010001667.1:0-16403 GCA_027743805.1 Lepidocyrtoides sp. E14
ATTATGGCTACTACGCTGCTAGCATGTACTATTTGAATGAATCTAATGTATCTGATGATAATTTCCATCCAATTTTTTTTTGACATCCTGTCATTTTTAACGCTATCAATGCCGTCACCACTTCAACCATAAAAAAAAATAATATTTCATGCATGCATCCTAAAAAACCAGAACCACATTATCTCCAGTATACTTTTTTTCTATCACTGCTCATCACTGCATTATCATCATCAATACCATCACCATTCATAGATACTCATACATATCGTCGTCCGTATGTAACTTTAAGTACGTTTCCTGTCGAACCCAATGAAACAAGAATTTATTGTGATCGCACATCATCATTTCTCATTATGTCATCATCGTCACTTTTCGAGTGAATCCCTTTTCTAGATAATATCAAAGCGGAAGCAATCATTGCCATCATCATTTACATTGCCACATTTATTGGCAGGATAATTTGTACAAAAAAAAATTGAATCAGATTATTTCAAAGTCGTTTGAATTCAGTCCAGGGGCAATGCATGGGCTCATTGAATAAATAGGTTTGAAACTATCCGCAGCGAAGCATTATCATCGTTTAGCAGAAGAACTAACCCTTTTAAACTAAAGCTAATTTTGAGCTAGCATTCTGACACAATGGCAATTATTATAATTTAAAAATTGTACTAATTTTTATTGAAGCTGTAACGGAGGAGTTGAAAATGTCCATGCCCATTACTGTAAGACAGTGACAGTATAGTATTCACCTGATATGCCAGTTGAAAAAAGAATCAAAATTAGTCCAAAAACCGCAGAAATGCAATAAAAAATGCTGTAACTTTTGAGAACGAACAAGTGGAAATGCATTATTTTTTTCCTCAACAGCAAAACATGCTTTGTGGTCTGCTTAACTTTAGTGATTTTTTTTTCTGCAGTGGCATAGCGGTTGAAAGGAAAGAGCACACTGCAGTTTTTTTTTAGGTGGTGTTTCTGCAATAAAAGCAAAACTCATGAAAAGTTTATTTGACAGGTGGTTTTATTACGAACAACATGACACTACTACTATTATTACCACTGCAATTGCATAGTTTACTATTATGCATGCATGTTAATCCTGATACGTTTTCTTACTGCTTCATGTCTTCTCACAAAATTAATACCTAACTGATGTTTGAGAAATTGTGCAGTAGTAATATATTTTAGTAAGGGGAAAAATAACTGCAAAAAAAAAAAAAGCCGAGGTACATATCATTTCTTCAGAAGTCGGCTTTTATTAAAATTATGATGATTCATTTTTGCTTCTTGCTATTGATACGTAACCATAAAACTAATTTTTCAGAAAAATACTTTTTTGAAAAATTTTGTATGAACAATCTCTACTCGAACTTATATGCATGTTTTATTTTTTTCTAAATTTAAATTTATCGAATTTGAAAAAAGTGAGCTTCAGAAAGTATCCATTATCATCATCTTTCTATCATAATCATTATTTGTTTTTTTAATGGCTGGATGAGCACGATGATCACCTTTGAAATCTTATCACCACTACTCACTACTACCACTGCGTTTACCACAAAAAAACACACATAAAAATGGTAATTCTGCTCATGTTTTACTTTCGATGCCTTTTTTGCATCTTTCTCTCTCCCCTTTTTGTATTGATCCTGTTACAAGATATTTTTACTGTGTTCTTCTAAGCTCAAAACAATAGCATCATATATAATTATTATTATCAATTTAGAAGTTAAGTACCTATTACATTCATTTCTTTTGTTTTCGGATTACACGTTAACTTGCACATTAACTGCTAGCTGCGAACAATAGGAAAGATTGTTGGGTTTGTAAATCCAAAGAAAACATGAAAAAGGTAGGAAAAAGCAAACTTAAGAATTAATGCAATTCATTAGTAAAGGCAACCCAAAAAAAGCGAGGAGGAAAATTCTTAAAAATCTGTATTTTCTGGTGACTGAGCCAAAAAATGGTCAATTTAGCTGATCAAGTTTTCAAAAAATCTGAACATTTTATCTAATAAACTATATATTTTTTTTTAATATTTAAAATTCATTGCAAGGCTTGTGTGCAGCAATGTATGAAATTTTTGAAACAAATATAAATATACTTAGGTAGATAAGCGGTTTACCTGAGTTATGTTGCATGCTCATCTTTACTAAATTTTCGGGAAATGGATTTCAATCTGCTACCCACTGTGGCTCTGATTTTTCTTCATAATTTATTTCGCTACCTGCTGAAGATGAAGACAAATGGAAAAATAATAATAATAAATTGAGAAAAGCTACTAATTTTGTTTCTTTTTTGTGCGCAGAATTTAGAACCAATTTTCAAAGCTTTTATTTTTACACACTTATCTGACTTAAAAAGAGACAACAAAATTGCACCCAAAAACCAGCCAGCTTACTAATGAGTAGATATGCTATGTAACTAGGCAGTGGACATAATTTGACGAGCAATTTTTAGGATTACGAATGCAATGGAGACAGGTACATTGATGCTGTTTATAAGCAGTAAATACATTTACGAAAATAACAATGCCAAAAAGGAAAGCAGTTTGCCAAAAAAAAAATTATACATAACTTTTGAGATAAGTGGTAAATATATAGCGTGAGGAAATAAATTCAGTATCAAGGCAAACCTCTCTGGAATTGATGAATTTTGTGATTTCTTTATACCTTCTTTTTTTTCATGCCAGCATAGCAGCAGCAGACACAAAGCTATTAGTACTGCACGGCTTAAAACGGAAAGGGTGGATGTGGTCGAGAGGAGGAGGAAGAAGGGTAGAAAAAGAATGTGGCAAAAAAAGTAAATAAATTGTGTTTTTATCTATCATTCTGCACTTTAGATTCTTCACGTATTATATGCGTCAAATGCTCTAGCGAAACGGTGATATTTTTCCCAAAAAAAAATATAAAAATGAATGGGCTGGTTGAGTAAGATAGGAAATTATTATGAAGCATGCAGATTAGTCAGAGAGGATAAAAAGGCAGCGAAACAAATTAGCGGATGAGCACCAAATATTTTTTTTTCCATCCCAGACATCTTTGCGTGCATTCATATATCCACAGCACTGTACGAACAGAAAGTGTACACAAATTTATTTTTTCATTCATTGGAATTTCCTAGAAACAAAACAGAGTCATTTTTTTTAGGTGGATGAAATATAAATATAAATGCATAAAAATCAATTATTGATGTGGTATGGTGATAGCAGCACAGTGATGATATTATGCTACTGTATGTAATAATGAGAGCACAGTAGTAGCAGCAGCAGTAGCTAAAAAAGAAAAAAAAAATACTCTCAAAAGTGTTTTCTATCTGTCTGTTTATTGACCGCTTGAGTAACCACTATAAACTACTCATCTTTCTTTTTTGAGCTGTGTGTGCAAGTTCATTCATACCACTTGACTCAGTGAGAGTAGAGGGAGAAAAAAAGGGAATGAAAAAAAATGCATACCTAAAATAAATGCAGAGCAAACAAAGGACGACGACTATACCAAACAGCACATTTTTCTATTCTCACTTCATAAAACTTAAATAAGTGTGTTATGCATTGGTTGGGCTAGCAAAAAAAAAAGAATAATAGCAGTATATAAAAAGTGTTTGTAGTAGTGTCAGGCGACATGCTGCTTTTATTATTAAAATGCAGGTTTAAAATAAAAATGGTAAAAATCGAGTGAGAAAATATGAGTGAAGTGGTGAGTTGTGTGGCAGCCTTTTGCTTCTTCACGCTTTGCTTTAAGGCATTCATAATTTCAGCTACTAAAAAGATGTTTTCTTGTTGCTTTGGTACAATTTTTATTTATTGTAAAAATAATTTTATTTTTAGTGAAAAAATAGACATTTTTGTGAGAATTAATGGCAAATAAAAATTTAACAGCGATGAGGACGAGGGATTCCCTGTAAACAAAAAAGTGTTTGTAGTGTCAGGCGACATGCTGCTTTTATTATTAAAATGCAGGTTTAAAATAAAAATGGTAAAAATCAAGTGAGAAAATATGAGTAAAGTGCTGAGTTGTGTGGCAGCCTTTTGCTTCTTCACGCTTTGCTTTAAGGCATTCATAATTTCAGCTACTAAAAAGATGTTTTCTTGTTTTAGTACAATTTTTATTTATTTTTGTTTTCAAAATTTTTAGTGAAAAAAATAGACATTTTTGTGAGAATTAATGGCAAATAAAAATTTAACAGCGATGAGGACGAGGGATTCCCTGTAAACAAATTCACAATTAAATTAATGTATGAAAAAAATTAACAAACCATGCTTTTATGCGTTGAGAATCTTTTTGCCATATTGCATTTGAAACAAACACAGAAAATGTTAGAATGAAAAGAGCCAAGCCACTCATTATAGTTTGTTATCATTTTTGTTGTTATTATGGCCATTAGGCACTTTCAATTGCTGATAGGAAGCGGATTGATTTATTTCATTTTGAAAAAAAAATATATATATATATTTGTGATAGCAAATTGAAAGTTTTATAGAGTTTGCCAAAACCATTGTAAGTATTTTCACCTTGTTTTTATCACTTCATCACCATCACACCAATTAGGCTGAGTGCGCCAGAGCAGGGATAGTAGCTGATAGTAGTAGTAGTTACTCCTTTCGTTCTGTATTCTGTACCGTCCCGTATGATGAATTGAGTTGATAGAGACGATGCCTTTAATAACAAAAATGTAGTCAGTGCCAAGATCCTTCTTTGTACGGCTTGTTTAAAAGTTCTAATCAGAAGGGAATGATTAATAATAATAATAGCAGCACCGAGCTGTGAATAGTGTTGTTGGATTAGTTGGATGATTAATGATGGTCAAGTGGGAAAGCAAATTAACTGAATGATCAACTGTCTTCCTTCCTCTACCTCTTTTGTTGAAAAGCCATTTATTACCATATGACTTCCAAAGGAAGCTTGCAAAGGATAGATAAGCCTAGATAAGAATAATTCCAGTTCTCTTTTTCAAACTTTATGTACTCTCTTGCTGCAATGCATGCGTACAATGGAAATAAAAAATAGCTGTGCGATATGGGAGTTTTGAGGAAAGTTAATGAAAGAAAGCAGTCAGATGAGAAATTTACCATGAGAAAAAAATCAATGTCATAGCCAGATAACGTAGAAAGCAATTATTGTGGCTTGGTATAAGATATGCACCGACTTCGCATTCATTCGCATTATGTGAAATTATGGATTGTGCAAGCTCAGGTAAATCAAGAAGCAACTTTAAGCGATGCTTGGGCGTGCGTGCGTGGAGGCTTGATTTATTTTGCCAAACTGCAGTCCAGTTTTTCTTTCATTGATCAAATAAATTGTTCCTGTCTCTTTAATATAGTACGTATGTATAAAGGTAAATTTTAAAACTACATTCGTTTGGTAAGAGTGAAAGTATTGAAAAGTGCATGAGTTTCCATGAGCTATTATTATGTTTGCCCCTTGCTTGACGACACGACATGGTATTACTTACCTTTAAAGAGTTTAATCTAAATATGCAGAAGTATTTCGCATAACCATCATTATCACACTTGAATATTACGTAAATAAAATAGCTATCTATAAATGTTCAGAATTTAAGGACAAAGCGTTGTTGTATGTTATTGCAATTGAGCTGGGATACAGGCATTAAAAATAATAATCATCATTATCACACTTGAATATTACGTAAATAAAATAGCTATCTATAAATGTTCAGAATTTAAGGACAAAGCGTTGTTGTATGTTATTGCAATTGAGCTGGGATACAGGCATAAAAAATACAACACTTTCTTGTTAGCACATATGCTGCTTCTCCTCAATAAGAAAAATACCATCAAAATCACAGTGAAGTAAAGCTTGTTTGTCAGCACAAAAAAAAGATTTTGGTTAATATTGACCAAATAAGCCGGAATGAAAAAGAAACAAGACTGGAAAAGGTTTCCTTATTTCTCAATGTGCTGGAATTTATTGGAGAACTTTATATTATGCTCCCATATCACACCATAAATATATGAGCATAATATTGAATTATTATTAACAGCAGCAAAGTAATTTTGCATAAACTTTTTTAAAAAATATATGTTCCAACTTCTTGGCTGGGAAAGCCACTACAATTTATTTTTGCTAATCCTTCCCAGCTCTAATATTGCCGCATGCAAATTTTTTTTTTGTTCTGACTAAAATCACATTTCACCTACATGCTTATTATTATTGCTTATGAAAATCATCGACCAATTTTTCTAAATCTAAGCTGAACTTGTAGTAAAAACTCGAGCACTACCAAACACAAACGTGACATGATAATCAACTTGGCTGGCACTATTTTCGTGTACGTCTATGTTTCTTTCTACTTGATTATCAGTGCTCACAGTTCTCTTGTTTTTATATGCATGATAACGACCATGTCATGATTTTTGACAAGTTAACTTCTCTAGTAGTTTTCTCAACTCAATACATACATAATACAGATGCCTACACTCATTCCTTGCTGTTTTCATTCATTGAACCCGAAAGACCCAAACCAACAAGCCGGATGGACAAGGAGTAAAAGAGAGAAAGAAAAGAGGAAAACATGCAATCAGACACAAAACACAAGAAAACAAACTCGGTCAGCACACCCGCTGAGTTGTTTTCGCCAAAAATTTATGACACTGCGGCAATCATACATGGTTATTTTCTTGGAAATAAGTAGACTAAAAAAAATTTTCACGCATAAATACCATCATCGTTATCATCGTCATCAAGAGAATAGTAACCAGGCAGGCAGGCAGGCACTACCAGCCGTCATCATCATCATCATCATTATTATCTTTTCAATGGGAAATGTTTTCACGTAGCTCATATCATGATGATCACCACGCCACGATGATTAGCGATAAAGACATAAAAAATACTGCTGTTTTAGTGGCATCATCATCATCATAATATAGACAAGCAGACATGAGACATGATCGCCAACTGAGTATATAGTAAGTGCTGGCTGACTGAGTTGACTTGACTTTAAGTAAGCTTATCACTGACTGCACCAGCAGCTGCTGCTGCTACTACTTTGGTTTGGTCTGGTTAAAGTAAATTTTAAAGAAAATGAGGATGATGATCGCCCTTTTCCTGAGAGAGAGTTTAAGTAGTCTGCTCTTTACGATGGTGTCACGTCCTGTCCGTAAACTATACTGTTTATTACTACTTGAAGACGACGACAATGGATGGATCGGAAAAAAAATGTTAACAAGATGGGTAAAGAGAGAGAGAGAAATGGTGACGATGGGTATGAAAATGTAAATGTTATGCGGTTTATTTTTCTTCTGGTGCTTAGTCAAGCATGAAAACGGCAACGACATCGAGAGAGAAAAAAAAAGAAGAGAAAAAGGGATGATTGAGAAATGCTCATTTTATTCCCACGATGACTAGCATATTATTTCAAACTTGGTCACGTTTCAAGTAATTACAGAGTTTTTTTGCAAAAAAAAAGAAAGAGAAGAGATGGATAATAATTAGTGATGAAAATAGCAATTAATTTTATGTATTTTTTATTACTGTTTTATTATTTAGCGTGAGTGTATTTCTGTGCATATTGGGCAAGCTGGTGTCCAGATTGGAAATGCTTGCTGGGAGCTGTACTGTCTTGAGCATGGGATTCAGCCGGATGGACAGATGCCATCGGATAAGACTATTGGGGTGGGGGATGACTCTTTTAATACGTTTTTTAGTGAGACAGGATCGGGCAAACATGTTCCGCGTGCGGTTTTTGTCGACTTGGAGCCAACTGTTGTTGGTAAGTAGTGAACTCTTGGTATAATGGCTACGTATACGAAAGGTGTGGGGATATTTGATATAAATTAACTTTGTATTTGGAATCAATAGATGAGGTCCGTACCGGAACTTATCGCCAGTTGTTCCATCCTGAACAGTTGATTACTGGAAAGGAGGATGCCGCCAATAATTATGCTCGTGGGCATTACACAATTGGCAAGGAGATTGTGGACATTGTCCTGGACAGGTATGTAGGCGACCTGTTTTTGTTGGAGGCCATTATAGCGAGATTTGTAAAATTGAAAAAAAAAATTTTTTTCTTTGGTATTTTCCAGAGTTCGCAAACTTGATATGCAGACTGCGGTGTGCATCATCATCATTATTATCATCATCATCATCATGCATGGCTGGTTGAATGAACGAAGGGAAATAAAGAAGAAGGAAAAATAGGAATCAAGAAGAAGATTGAATGAGAGAGTAGCGGTGAGTGTGAAGTGAAGGGAGTTTAAAAAACCACCAAGTGAATTCTAGCCTACCTGGCAACAGAGTTTAAGATAATATTAAATGCACGGAAGAATTTGAGAAGGATGTTGTTCTGAAAAAAAAAATATGAATTTGTTTTTTTTTCTATACAGGAAAGTACATGGCTTGTTGCATGCTCTACAGAGGAGACGTTGTCCCCAAGGACGTAAATGCAGCTATTGCGGCAATCAAGACAAAGCGGTTTGAAAACATGAATTATATAAATATTTGGTTTATTCTAAATGAGCAAATGAAAGCCCTGGTAATATTTTTACTGAATTTAAGGTCGGGCTATTATTACAAATTTTACGGTTTTTTAGCCACTTTTATTGCCAAAAATGCTCATAAACTGCATCATCCTTTCTTATGTTTTTTTTATTGATGCTTTCAATACCAATAATAAAAATTATTGCATTTTTTCTTCTCGTGATATTTGATTTTTTTTTTGGCAACATGTTCGCAAATCTTTTATTGTTATTCAATTTGATTGTATTTTTTTTTCCTTTCCACTTCAAAAATTCCATTGTTGCTGAAAAAAATGTTTTTAAACAAATTTAATTCATTTGTTCTGTTTGATGACGAATATTAAGATTTATTGCTTATTATGTATTTATGTTTGCATTCAGTTGCCATTTTTTTTTTGGTTCTGGTTAACAGCACAATTCAATTTGTGGATTGGTGCCCAACTGGTTTCAAAGTGGGAATAAACTACCAACCGCCCACAGTCGTACCCGGCGGCGACTTGGCTAAGGTTCAGCGTGCCGTTTGTATGCTGTCTAATACCACCGCTATTGCTGAGGCATGGGCACGTCTTGATCATAAATTTGATTTGATGTATGCCAAGCGTGCCTTTGTTCATTGGTAAGCCATATAATAACAATAAAAACTGAGGATTCTTCGAACATAATTGTTATCTCTGTATTCTTCTTCATTTTTTCCCTTGTAAAATGAATCTTAATTGCCTATTGTTTCGTTTTATTTTTTTACAAAAATATTTTTTTTTCAATTTTTACAGGTATGTCGGTGAGGGCATGGAAGAAGGAGAGTTTTCAGAGGCTCGTGAGGATTTGGCCGCGCTTGAAAAGGATTACGAGGAAGTTGGGATTGACTCTGTGGATGAGCAAGGGGATGAATTTTGAAAATGAGGAAGAGAAATGCTTTTCATCAAATTGTTGCTGTTTTTAATTTTTTTGTTTGATAAAATGCAACTGGATGTCAATTGATGTCGGGATGTATTTTACCTCCATTTTTTGTTTTTCATCTTTTCATTTAGACATATTTAGCATAGAATTAGAAAAGGCGTTATATACTATTTGTCTTGGTTTGTTATTGAGAGAAAATTTGAAATAAACATTTTAGATATTAAACAAAAAAAAATATCAAACTGTCTTTGCGTCTATTAACTGTAAACTGTTGTCTTATATAGTCTTATATGTAGCTGAAATATTATTATTGATTTTTGTATGAGTGGTATTAAGAAATTTTTCTAACTGTGGATGCATTTCACGTACATAGTAAAGCAGCCATCATCAGTTGACTTTTACTTACTACCTACTGTGCAGAGACAATCACACGTCCGCCCCACCCAAACTAAATTTTTAAAAAAAAATGCTACCAAAGACATCAATTTATAAGTTTGTCACGCGGCAAAATATGTTGAAACTCAAACCTAGAGTTGGTAAATACACAATGCTAATATACTTATAAAAATCAAAAACTTCAAAAAAAGTTCAATAATTTTGTGCTTGTACCTGGACTTTTTCGCTTTGCATGCGTAATGTAAAGATTTCCAATAAAAAGTGAAGCGTACATCAAGAGAAAAAAAGAATGTTTTATAGGAGTTCCAACTTGAGTCAAAGACAAGTAACAAGAGTTCTAGCAAAATGACCTGTAATTCCCCTTGTCTTTTATGCAGTTACAGTGGTGACGTCTAGAAGCAAGCAACTTTTAATAATCACACTAAACGGTCATTCTTGCATTCTATTTTACTTCCTATTTTCCCTCTCATGTTAAGAGCATATTTAGCTTACAATAAGTGGTTATTGAAAAAAAAATCATTTGAATATTATGCAGTTGAATCAGGCACTTAAGTTTCTTCAAATCTGAGAGTGGTTTGTGTACTGATGCGCATTCAATTGCAAATTTCTAAGTAATTGCAATTTGAAAAATATCATAAATTTTCTTTATAAGATTGCTAAAACAGCAAATTTATTGACTGACTGCACATCCCCGAGGGTTATTGAAAATAATTTTTTAAACATTAAATGGGGATTTAGTTACCAGAAACAGGCATTTAGGAAATCTGTTTGGATTGTGATTTCTTCATGTGTGGCTGTGTGATTTGGTATTCCAAGATTTTAAAGGAAATACAGCGTTTTAATACAAAATTCAGTTGGAAAAATTATTTAAATTTATTTTCTAAGACTAGGACATAGAGTGTAAATATTCACAAACCAATATTTGAAACCTTAAAGTAAGTTAAGATTATCACGGCTCCCTACAAAATCTTGCCCTCTCCCCAGCATATTTTATAGTCAATAGTCAATATACCCTTTTATCTAGTTGGCTAGAAAATCAGTCGGATTATTTGCATGCTCAAAAACGTGTTCTTTTTTTTGTTAGGTGAAAATCTCTCAAGTAAAAGATATATATCGATCAGTTGCACAATTTACCTGGCTCTTTTGTAAGCTATCATAACTACCTTACATGACGGCATTGTTAATGCATGTTTAATAGACATTTTAAGCTTTTTGAAACGTTTTTGGACATACGTTACTTGACTTTACTTAAAACGAAAAAAAAAAAGAATTAGGTAGGAAAGGTCTGAGTTTTCTTGCTCTTACTTTTGGGGCTAGTTTTCTGTCCCTGCATATTTAAAATCTTTGTTACCTACGTTAAACAGTTTAATGCTATAACTACATAGTATAAAAAAATATGTAAATTTCAGTTAGCCATCATAAATTTTTTATTAGATTACTAGCCATACGCAACACATTTTATGTGTATAGTGTGTGGCTGAGCACGTGAGATCGATCAGCACCTCGATTTTTTTCTGACAGGCTTACTTTGTACTTTTAATATTTAGAAGGTAGAGCAGTATTAATAGGGAATCTGTGACAGTAAATCAAGTCAAGCGTACGATAAGGCGATATTTTAAACTTGGATATTTTTTCCAGTCAGTTTGGCTTAATCTCGCTTGCCCCACTAGTCCAAGTTATGTCACTAACCGAAACTGAAAAATTAGGCTTCCGCCTCAGTTCCTTAACATTTTACCATATGTGGCCTTTTCCCATCAAAGTTGACTACAAAAAGTCAATCTTTCGCGTTAATTCTCCTTCAAGAAAATGGATCTTTTTTGTACTTTGCTACACAATCAACTGGCTATATGGCTGGGTCGGTCTTGGCACAGCAATTAACTACGGCTACTTAAACAAACGAGCAAACTTCTCAGTACCAAATTTTCTTGCGCTAGTAATGGTCTGGGCAATATATTTCTACATGCAAATTATTGTATACGTTTTCGTTCAAAGCATCACCTGCATCGTTACAGCTACTAATGAGTTATTTCTATTGTCAGAAAAAATAGACATTGGTAAGTCGAATGGTCCATTTGGATTATTTTTTTTAAAAGCTGACCCTACTAATTAACTTTTTATCGGTTAAACAGAATGCAAGCGGCGAGATGAAAAAACCTGTTACGAGGACGGGTTTAACCTGGAAATAATTCTTCCTTTAATATTTGCTCCATTGGGACTTATAGCACCTTGGATTGCCACTGCAGCAGCCATGCTAACCGATTTCGACTGTTTTCACCTCCTTCTTGAGGAAGTTTTACCGCATCCAACTGTACGAAGTTGGAATATAATTGTATTTGCACTACTCTCTAGAATAATAATTTTGCTTTTCAATTCTTATGAGCCTGTAAGATCGCTTAATTTTTTTGCTTCTTTGGGTATAGTTTTATTTGTTAGGATAAGTAAACTGTTCAAATGTTTAACTGGTCGGATAAAGACAACCGACAGATTTGCTTTTTACTTTATTTGCCTAACTCTACTGTTAAAGAAGTGTGAGCGTATTTGCACTTTAGCTTTGTATGTTCTTATGACACTAGGATTTTGGATTTTTGTTATTGCTGTATTTATTCTTGTTAAAGTTTCACCGGAGGAGTTAACCTATGTAATGTATGGTGCTTTTTGTTGCATTTTGGGAACCTGTGCTTTAAGTCTTTTAATATTTTTGCCTATGTTATGCAGCGCTTTGGAAATGGGGCTGTATGTTGTGTTAGTACATTGTCTTAGAGCAGAGTTTGCTGTTGCAAAGTGGCGAACAAAAATTAGAAAAATTGATTTATTGAAAGTAAGAGCAATAGTACCGATAACTGTAAAGTATGGTTCGTGGGGTGATATCGATCCTAATGATTTTTGTAATGGATATTTTGAGCAACTTATGTCAAGGTGCTTTGATGCAATTTTACTTGACTCTTCGTAAACAGATAAATGGATTATAGAAGTAAGCAATTAAAAGCTTTTTCTTGAAGTAGCTTAATATTCTAGTTCTAATGAAAGTGTGAAAGTTATAGTCAATTTGCACTCAACACTTTGCTTTTGTAGCAATTTTGTTTTCCTTAGTAATTTGATATGCATGCATTTAACGGGAGAAATTTACGACCGACTGCAGAAAATGTAAATTTGCAATCATAAATTCAGACATATATATGTCGCAGTAGACAAATCGTTTTGAAAATATTTTTAGTACAAAAAAAGCTGTAACTTTTATGCAATTGTATTAAATAATAATCTGCTGTCAGCAGTACTATTATCATTTGTATGTTGAGCTCAATATAAAAACATTTGATTTGTTTGAAATACACAGAATTTTGACTCTGTTCCAGTGGTATTGACAAAAGGAAAATTGCTTTTGATTAATGGCAATGTTTGGCTGGTATTGAAATATCAAATTAAGTTCATGACATAATACTGGCGATTGCTTGAAAATCTAGATTCCGCAATCAAAAATTGCTATTTGAATGTTAATAGGTCCCTCATCTGTGATTGATTGTATGATCATCTCAAAAGCATTATAAAATTACTACCAGTTTTTTAAACGACAAGCATTAACTTACTATTTCAAATTTTGGAATTATTGTAGTTCTTGCATTTATTTAAAATACGAAATTTGAGCATGTCTTCCATTTCAAATTAATTCAGCAACTTGAAAACATGCGCAGTTTGTTTACCAGACTAATTGACAAGGGAGCAGTTGCGACTGTCATTACCTAATTTAAGATATGTTTTCCTCTATTTTTGCAAAGCTATTTACTCTGCCATACTGCACTTTACTTTCGAAGCCATCAAACCGCATGTTATCGTGAGTAAAGTCAGGTCAACTCAAACCAAAATGGGGTTTGCTGACGCTTTAATTTCCATACACCGAATTTATCGAAAATTATACAGCAGCCCAATACATTTTTGCAGCAGAACAGAAAAGTTCATGCCAAATCCTAAATTTAAAAGAAACTACAAAGGAATCTAACAGAATTTTATACGGTAAATACATGGTCAAGTACTGGGCATGGATAATAATTGGACACACACTGTTTCACATTTGCTACCAGGAAGACAAGAATAAGGAGTCAAGCACATTTGTTCTGGAAATCGTCGTGTACTGCTACACTCTAGGAATTACTACTCAAGCCGTGGTGACCCACTATGTTGAGGAACATTATACCCATCTAAATGTATAGTTGCTTCAAGAGAGCTTGCGTTTGTCAGGAGCCAAATACTTTGGCCTACCGACATCAAAACAGTCAGTAGTCAACTGCAAATTATCATACCTTTCGGCTCGAATAGAAAATGCTGTCTATCATGGTGCTTAAATATGAAGTCACTCCTTATGCAAAGTGCAGCTACCTGTAAATTTTGTTTTTTTCCTACCTGCTGTCGATCACAGGGAAAAATACACTTTAACAATACTTTACAAGTTTAAAAAACACAAAATTAACTGTGCTCGTTAGTGGTATGGTATACTTGAAAAGATTAAAATTAAAGTTTTAAGAATTTATAGTGAATACTTGAGGTTTTGCAGCGTTTAATTCGTTTTAATATTGAAATGTTGATTGCATTATAATTTGAAAATGTTTATGAAATTAAAACCATATTTTCATTCATGACATGCCCAAAACACAAGCATTAACTTAATTTTAGAAATTATTGTAGCTTGAACATTTATTTTAAATACTAAATTTGAGCATGCCTTACATTCCAAATTGTTTTGTTTTCATAACTGTTCTAAAAGAAACTTATAGCTTCTAGCTTATTTATTCGATGCCAATGGCAGCCTGACAGAGCCTCATTGAAGATGCACTTGATGCACACACAGCAGTCTACCCTTCGCACTTCACTTTGAATCAAGCTACATTCTAAATACAAAATTAGACATATTATCGAGCTTCCTCCGGATTCCATTTTGAGGCAAACCAGGTCAAGCTTTAGTTGAAAATGGGGTTTGCTGACGCTTTAATTTCCATACACCTCATCCATCAAAAAATATACAGTAGTCCAATTCACTTCTGTAGCAGCACAGAAAAGTTCATGGCAAATCCTAAATTCAAAAGAAACTACAAAGGAATCTACAAAAATTTCATTTGGTACATGGTCAAGTACATGGCATGGATAATAATTGGATACAGTATATTCCACATAGCTGACATTTGCAATAAATACCAAAACAAGAATTCAGGCAAATTTGTTCTTGAAATTGTCGTGTATTGCTACACATTAGGAATTACTACTCAAGCTGTGGTGACCCATTATGTTGAGGAAACCTATACATGCCTGAATGTATACTTGCTCAACCAAATCTGGAGTCAATCAGGAACCAAATACTATGGCTTTCCAACATCTAAACGACTCCCAGATTTACCTGAATGCATTGTTTATTTTCTTGCAGTTGGTAGTATTATCATTGCCATAACATTTGGAGTGTCCCCGCTAATTTTTGACTTGGACCCAATCAATAGAATACTGATGGATTCTGTGTCGGATTTTCCAAGACGCATTGTTGCGGCAGTAGTGTACTTTCTACTGTCCTTATTCGGTACCATGCATTGCTCTAGCTATCTGCTAAGAGTTGCTTTTTGCTGCAACACAATGGAAAAGTTAACCAGAGATAACTACCTGGAATCTGTTAAGAAAATCCCACAACACAAACCCCATCTGGCTGAACGTCTGGCACTAGGCTGTGCACGTTTGATTTTACATGTTTGGGAGGGAATGTATCCGAATTGGATCAATCAAACACGGGAACATCAGCCAAGACTAAATCCTACAAAATTGGAAATATCTACGTCAGAGTTCCAAAGTCGGTGCAAAATCCATGATCAGTTACATATTCTGCTAAGCTGCTCAAATGAAGTTGTGGAAATATTTGTCCCAATGATGACATTGGTTGGAGTATTTCTATGCTGCGCGTCAAACATTGGAATTGTTAGGTTCTACGACAAGCCAAACCTTCAATTGCTGTGGCTCTGTGGTTTAGTATCAGCGGGTACTCTGTACTACATCATTATGTTTCTGACCAGTCGCGCCTCCCTTCCTAGAGTGTACACCCAAGGCTTCTTAGGATATTGGAGAGGTTGTTTGTATGACAAACTGGAGAAACGACAGTTGAATGGAATGAAAGAGTTTGGGTATACGATGGGACCCTTCATTCCTGTGACAAAAATAACGGGATTGGACTTGATTCACTGTGTGTTGGACTTCACAGTCACGTTTATGTTAACTGATGCGAATTAAGTTTAAATTGCTGTAAGTGCGTTTGCCAAAATTCTATGCAAAAAATTAACTATTGAATATGTCAGTGCGAATTGGAGACTTTTCTAATTTAATTATGGGGGGTAGTTTATTATTGATTCTCAATATTATAAATTTAATAATTATAACATGTTTTTTGATAGTTAGTTCAATAGAAATTATTGAAGTAAGCACAATCTAGCTAACAAATTTAAAAACCTGGGTATAAAAATAAAATTCAAAACATGTTGATAGTTCGTTTAATCGATGCACATGCCACTTAACTTAATGAGCCACACCTGATGTCAAATTTTCAAGGCTACTTAACTCGAATAATTTGAATTCAAACACTACTGCGTAGGTATTAGAATAAAAAAAAGCAAGA
>JAHZMZ010001668.1:0-10005 GCA_027743805.1 Lepidocyrtoides sp. E14
GGACAAGGATCCGGAGGCGCCGTCAGGCGCCTCCGGGTCATCGGAACATGGGCTTTTAGATCTCGGAACATGTGGAAGATTTTTCACCTATGGGAAATGGGGCAATTCGGTGACGATTGAAATTAAAAATTTTCATGTTGGACACAAATGGAGATTGAGCCAAATTTGAAAGCTTGCACACTTATAAACTTTGTGGAAATAACAGGTAGTTTATTCATAACCGATTTTGTTAGTGCTAGCTTGGTTAACTTCTGACTTTTATATAAAAACCTTAAAATATTATAAAAATGCCAATGTATAGGATGTGGATGTGGATAACCGTGGCAGCCAAGTCTTGCTCAAGAAATAATTTTTCGTATTCTGTGACAAGACTTGCGGTGAAATTGTCCACATCCAGTACATTAGTTCTCTCATAACGGGTACGTTCTTGGTTCCATTTGGTTTTGGGAACATGGAAAAGATTTTACACCCATGTTTAGTTTCTGCGTAATCCTTCCTCTGTTTTGAATTATGTATGGTTTACGAAAACACTTGTAAAGTTCAGGTTTTTCAGGTCATTTTGAATAACATAGCTATTAATAAGTTGATCGAAATTTTGGCAGAGCCATTACAAGTTAACTTATCCCACTCGTAGAACCCATAATTAATTATTTTATTTTTTAAAGCCAGTACAAGGCCTGAAAACATACTAATACTTCCCGAACCTATCATATTGCATGAAATTGGTTCATTACGGTTGCCTATCTAAACCAACTTTTCTAGAAAAAATATCTATATGCGCTAGGTACTATAGATTTTGTCCATTTAAGACATTAGTTTTACACAGTTTAAGTTAATTAAATTTGATAACTGAACATGCAAAATTAAAATGATATAAATAATTATCTATCTTTTAAAAGTAAAACTCGTTTTAGCGAATCAACATAAATATATGGTTCGCAAAAGTACCTCCGAGTTTATTAATCCTAATGTTAATTAGTAATTATGTAATACAAAATAGGCGCCACTTAGACCAATATTCAAAAAAATATTATTCACTCAGTAAAATACACTAATTATAATTAAAATTTTGTAATACCAATTGTTTTTAAACTCAGTATTTAAAAGAGGTTTGTATATTTCGTCGCTTATTTGAAACAAAGGAATATATTTTTTTTGTTACGAAGACAAACAGTTTCCACTAGAAAAAAATCCGCAAGTGAATCTACGACTGTAAAATAAACGGTTTTTGACGAAAAAAAATCCAGTATGCAGTTGTCAGGGTTTTGGTCAATTTGTTTGTTTTCCTCACATTTTGGCACGATGCTAGCTGACCACCGTTCCAAAATTAGCCTTTTACCAGTGCGAAACCCTGACAGTGTGAAAAGGTTGCATTTTAACAATGCCTTTTCCGAAGTGAATCTAAATAGCTACCTTTCCGTGCTGGGCAAGCAGAACTGTTTACTATTTCTTGACAACTATCAAATGGTAAATCTAGTGACACCAAATTATCCTGTCATGTTACGAAAATTTGTTCTTGGAAAAGTAAAAATTGAAAAACGTCAAAAGTATGAAAAACGTTTCATTTGGATTTTACCTCATTCCAACTTCTCTGCTAGGTCAGGTTTATATCTCCGTTGCGGCGGATCAAAATTTTATGGTGAATTTGCCCCACGCGTAGGAAATTCATTTTCTAGTTTATGCACAAAATTAGATTATAGAAAGCTAACATCTAATATTAAGCCTTGGAACTGTTTTGTTCATATATCGTTGCACTTGCCTACCAATTCTGCTAAATATTTTGCTAGAAACAAAGGCGATTTTCCTGCAGCGACAACACCTGGTTTCTATTCCTACAGCTACTCTCTAAATTTACCATCGTCCCGGCCTCAAGTAAATATTTTAATTTATGAAAATTTTAAGAAATCTATTTTTAACATTCGACTCGCAGCAGAACAGCAGATTATTCAGAAACATCAGGTAGCTCACGCCGAAATTGTGTTCGTTCCTCTGGAGCGTGTACGCTATCGTAAAAATCGTGCTAAATTTTTGAAACCGATTAAAATTCATTTTGGAGTTAAGCTTTGTGTTTGTCCATATTGCAAAGAGGTTTTAAAGTTCAAAATTATTTCTCCAAAATATTTTGAGAATTTGGATAACCTCAAAAGAGGTGACATGGGATGCACATCGGATCCAGAAAGACTGCACATCGACGGTGACTTTGGTAATAATCCTGGTGAGCGGAAAATGTTTGGCGTGACACATCACTTCGCCACTTGCAGCAACTATTTTTCTGGAGGATCAAGACTAACTGAAAATTTTGACAGGTACTACGATCGACTTGCAGAAGCATACGCGTTTGAATGGATGTCGATATTCAAAAATCACAGCTTTAATATTAACGACAACGCCATTTGCATCAACGGTCGGATTACCTATGGTCCCTTGCGTCCATCTTTCAGAATAAAAAATCGACCAGTGTTTATTGCTCATGTGACAGGCCATTCATCTCGTCATCAAAGCGCCCCAATTACGATTTATAATCCTCTCCAAACTTTGCGATTTGTCAGTTGACGGTCATCAAAGTTACACAGCTTTGCCATTTACTGAATTAATCTTAGCGTTTGAAGCAAACGTGTGGTTAGCCATTTTTATTTCGTTCAGTCTACTGCCCTTACTTTTAGTGCATTTCAGTCACACCAAAGTTGTAAACTTTAAAGCTGTACTGTCCTACTTCGACTTAGCATTTCGTATACTTTTTGGCCTAGATTTTTGCTGTGAGACGGCATTAAAAAGACATTCGACAAAACTTGTTGTTGGTGCATTTGCACTCTGTGCTATTGTCCTGAACAACGCGTACAAAGGAGAAAACATGTTTCGAATAATTAAGCACAAGGAACGCCTGCCGTTCAAAACTGTGAAAGAAATTGTAGATCAGAATTTCACGATATTTACAAAATTTGCATCGATTAAGTCCGCACATCGGTATAACGCATCGGTCAACGGAACACATTCTGTTTATAACGACGGACATGCTTTGCAAATGCACGAACCTCACTATTCTTTTTACGGACATAGTGAAGTCATGTCGTTGTATCCCAGTTCGGTTGCGAATATTACAGCATTTTTTAATTCTCCAGACTATATGATGTACAATCGGTCTAAATTAAGTGTAAAAGTGATACCTGTGATTAAGGAAATCGGAAGAAATTTTAATTTTAGTACAGAATTTTCTTATGAGGAGATGCCTGAATTTACAAAGTTTGAGAACGAGATATGGAAGCAGGAACAAAATATTTTGTTTGAGGATTTAAAGCAGTGTCAAATGACAGCTGCATTAGAGGAGTTAGTTGATGTAGGAACAGAAGAATATTTTCGGAGTTATCATGTGTTTTATTTTACAGGAATTATTCCACCAATTTTATCAAAAAGAATTGGTTTAATTAAAACGTCGTTTATTTTTGAGTGGTGGCTTGGTTTCATTGGGCGTAAAAGGCATTTAGATAAAAGAGTTTAATAAAAACGTCGTTTATTTTTGAGTGGTGGCTTGGTTTCATTGGGGGTAGAAGGCATTTAGATAAAAGTGAAATGCTCAAGCCGCCAACTATGGAGGGAAATATACTTGTAATATTTTCAATTTTATTGTTTGGTCACATGCTTGGAACGGTTGTGATGATAGGAGAAATTGCAAAACTGGTTTATTTTTCTGTGTGTCACAAGTTTTTGTATGTTTACGCCAAATTTGTGAATGTGAATAATAAGGTAGTAAAAATAAATGAATAAATAAACCAAAGTGGACATCTTGAAAAATTGTTGATTGATTCGTCTTGATAAGTTTTTGTATGTTTACGCCAAATTTGTGAATGTGAATAATAAGGTAGTAAAAATAAATGAATAAATAAACCAAAGTGGACATCTTGAAAAATTGTTGATTGATTCGTCTTCATTGATTTTGTGCATGATATTTAAAATGCTTTCCAGGGAAACTATTATTATTTGTAATTTAGCAAATGTAACAAATGTACCCAAGCAGTGGTCATGTATACGTCGCACATTTATTTTATACTCTATCTATGTAAGGTTGGCAGTGTTAGGATTGAATTGTGATTCAACTAGCTTTAAAAATGATTGAAACTGGAAATATTTTGATTTAATAGTAATAATAATGGGAATAATAACGAGCTCACTATATAACCATATTAGAAAGGTAAAACTCACAGCAAAGGTACTTTTTAAGCACTATGGGTTATGTACTGGCAACCAAAATTTATAAAAAAACGGGCAATCCATTAAAAATATTTATATCTAAAAATATACTATGGGCCCACCTCTTCAAACTTTATTTGTGTCGCTCCAATGTTTCAAATTCCACCAAGTAATGCAAGGAAGTAGGAAGTAAAAGAATTTACTCAGCTACCACTTCTTCAGCAAATTATTTCGCAAGAGTGACATTTCGGTTGGTATTTTAAGTTCCGTTGTTTCATTTAATATTTAACAGACTATTTTCGATCGAGTATGACATTGTTAATGATAGACATTTTTTAATGGCTAAAAGGGTTGATTTATTTTTTATATCCCAAGCTTTCGTCAACTTTCCGTTAACTTTATCAAGAGAAAACTATGATGAAAATTGGAAAATGAACATAACTTTGAATGGTGTGGTGTATTCTAGTTTTAAAAATAATTATTTATCCTCAGCGTTATGATATTTTTATTGCTAGTGGTATCCATGAGCTTATGTCGTGTCCAGTATTCATATTGATGTTATTAGGGTGTTTGTGTATAAATATTGCTTCTTTGAAAATCCGTTGGATCTGTCATTCTGAAGTACCGATTCACGTTTTTAGTTTGGAGAGGACTGTCGCTTTCAAATATCTTTTTTGTCACCAAGCTTACAAAGTTTTCTTGTCTATAGTACTTTTATCGTTAGCTGTGCTGCTGTCAATACAAAATTTAAGCTAAAAAAATAGCTCTACTCTACACAACCTGACTGCCATGAGGAGGGTCAAAGTGAATCCGTCCAGTATATCTCGTTCTTATGTGATGCCATGGCTAAAATATAGCCTGATTCTACATCAAATGACACTAGCACGCTTCCCTGCAGTAGCTGTAGACGTTCGTTTAAAAAATGGAAGATTAGAAATGTTAACTTATTCTTTTAAGCTGTCCAATACTCCAGGAATACTGCTAGCAAGTGTATCCATATTTTGCACTGGACTTACTGCAATTGCCCTTGTCAATCAGACACTCCTTCATCACTCCACCTACAAAATGAACAGTGCACAACTTGCAATTGCCACTCTGTTTGTCATTCTAACAATACCTGTATTTATATGCTGGGCACAATCATAACCGACAAGCAGTTCATAACCACTTATAACCACTTTCTCGCCAACGATATTAACTTTAAATACAACCCCTGGGATAAAAATAAGCTGGACAAGGGTGGCTTCCTGATGTTCTATTATTTCTGCGGAATTTTATTTTTTGGATCTGCCGGGGCACCTGTATTTTGCCTGTTTGAGTACGAAATGAGTCTGCCAATAATGAACGAGTTTTTTCTGGATGATCCTCACCACCGTTCGCTAAGTACCATCGTTATAACAAATATATTGTCACTTTTGATAGTCTACCTACTTACATTTATTCTATTTAGAGGTTTGAGCGTCATTCTGTTACTTGTTTTGCTCTTCACTTCATGCACCAACGCATATCTGCAAACCTTGAGAGAAAATTGCTGGCTTACTGAGGAAGAACTGCTTCGCGATTATTTGCAAATGAGACTCAATACACCAAATCAGTTCAAGTAAAATAGGGACAACCGGTATGGCTCTTACTTGCTTTAGTATAGCTTTACTTGTTGAAGCAGCTTGGATAACGGTATTGGGATTTGGGTATTTGACCGATATTTTTGTAATTTTATTTGCGGCTGTGTTCTTCGGGGCACTTTTTCTAACTATTTTTATATTCAATACAAGTGCCCTTATTAACACGTGCTCTCAGGACCTTTTAAAATATAAAGTTTTTGAGTCAAGGAAAAGAAAGGACAGGTATTGGCAATTAAAGTGGAAAGCACAGAAATCCATTCCGATACATTGCGGAGACCAGTTTGTCTTTTGCAGGGACTCTGTAATGATTTATTTGGATCTTCTGTTGTCTTGCATTACAAACGCGGTTTTATTGATTCCATTTAAATTGTAGGTTAACCAGGTCCTTCAAATATCATTGTATCGAATTTACCGTCCTTACCAGCACCACCCGTAATTTACAGCGAGCAACTTAAAAATTTGTATTCGTAATAGTTTTTCGTTGTCTATATTGCAAAATAAAAATGAATAATATTTACTTTACATTATTAGCTCACTGCAGGGTTTATGCAGGGGAGTGTACTATATCATTTTGTCTGTCTGTCCGTCTAGTTTTATTTTTTGTAAGAACTACATAATTTAACGTTTTTTCAGAATCGTCAGAATTGAACTTTTTCAAATATTTTGAACCGCCATGATTCAAATCATAATTATATAATTTTACAAGGCATTATTAAATTTTTTATTGAATTTTTGAACCATCATGATTGAAAGTATGTACTGTAACTAAAATAAGAATTTTATTGTTGAATCTATTCAAATTTTGAAATGTTTCTTTTTGCAGTTTAGTGTGTTTGGAATGCATAATAAAAAAATAAAATCATTAATTCCCAGCAACAAGGTCACAAAATAATAATAATACTTATGATAGACTTTAATTTTTTCGTCAATTTTTAGCTCCATTATCATAATCACTTAAGCCTCACCCGTTCAATGTCTTGCTCAATAATTTTTGTTACAATAAGTTTAAAATTACTCATCCAATGAAACAGTTCAAGGTTTTGTATTTTGAGTTTTTGAAGCCAAAAAATGTCCTTAATTTTTTCTCAATATTTACGGCAATCAATCTTAAGTTGTTCTGGTATTTTTCCCACTACTAGCTCCAGCGATTACTTTTGTTAGAATGTTAGTTAGGAAATATTTTCGCCCTACTTTCCTCACAGTGGTATTCGTATGCTTTTTTAAAAAAAATACTTTGAAATATTTTTCACTATGTTGAAAATGTTAAAATATTTTAGTTTACATAAGTTTCTCTTAAAACTGGGCTACCTAACAGCTGAAACAACAAAAAGTTTTTTTTTTTTGGTTCTCTCGTATTTTGTGGTAGTTAAGAGCTCACGTAATTTATTTTAGACTAAAGGTAAAACTTCAGGTACTTTATTAGCAATATTGGTCATTTAAAGACATCCAAATGTTATAAAAAACAGTGATTCTATCAAAAATATTTTTTATCCCATAAATAATCTACCTACGTGTCACGTAATTCTAAAAAGTAGCTTAGATTTTTACCAAAATACTAAAACAAAAGGTTACAAAAGCATGACATATTTAGTTCGTATTTTTGGTTTTGTGTCTTCATGTAATGTTCAATTGATTATTTTCGATTGATTTTTGGCTTCTGAAAAGTTCACATTATTCAAAATGTTTACGTCTTAAAGCAATCACTATTCGTCATTAGCCAGTGACCTCACCCATACTCATTTTTTTAAGCTTGTTCGTTTAAAATAATTCATTTTGTTTTATTCAAACCTCAAACTTGATCACAATGACGGACAAAGTGAACCCATCCAGCTTATCTCGTTCTTACGTGACGCCATGGCTAAAATATAGCCTGGATCTTTACCATCAAACATTTGGACGATTTCCTCCAGTCGCTGTAGACATTCAATTAAGCCATGATGGAAGATTAAAAGTGTCTACCTATAAGTTCACACTACGCAATACTCCAGCTATGCTGATATTAACTGTCATTATATTCTGCACTCTAATAACCTTAATTGCTCTTGTCAATCAAATATTTTATACAGTCACCTACAAAATGAACAGTACACAACTTGCATGCGCAGCCTTGTTCGTCATCACATCAATACCAGTGTTCTACATGCTTTGCACAATAATAACCGATAAGCAGTTTGTTTGCATGCTTATCCACTTTCTCGCCAACGATATCAACTTTGACTACAATCCCTGGGATAACAAACAACTGGACAAGGGTGGCTTCCTAATGTTCTATTACTTATGTGGAGTATTAATTTTTGGATCTACAGTGCCTCCCGTAGCTTGTCTGTTTGAGTACGAAATGAGTCGGCCAATAATGGACGAATATTTTTTGGATGACCCTCATCACCGTTCTCTAAGTACCATCGTTTTTGCAAATATATTATCGCTTTTAATAGTTTATCTCCTTCCGTTCATTTTGTTTAGAGGTTTGGGCATCATATTGCTACTTGTTTTGCTTTTCACTTCATGCATTAATGCGTACCTGCAAACTTTGAGAGATAATGAGTGGCTAAGTGAGCAACAAGTTTTGCGCGATTATTTGCAAATGAGACTTATACAT
Source organism: Lepidocyrtoides sp. E14 (assembly GCA_027743805.1). NCBI lineage: Eukaryota > Metazoa > Arthropoda > Collembola > Entomobryomorpha > Entomobryidae > Lepidocyrtoides > Lepidocyrtoides sp. E14. The sequence goes on from JAHZMZ010001668.1 coordinate 8,407, forward strand.
CAGACGAGTATAAAATTGTTGGGGAAAATAGGCATGGCTTTGACTTGTTTTAGTTTGTTTTTGCTTGTGGAAGCAGCATGGATTACGGTAAAGGGATTTGGACGTTTGGCAGATATTATTGTTATTTTGTTTATAGCTTTGTTCATTGGGGCTCTTTTGTTAACTATTTTTATTTTTAATGTATGCGCCATTATTAATACGTGTTCTCAAGAACTTGTAAATTATAAGGAGTATCAAAATAGGACAAGGAAAAATAAGTATTGGCAATTAAAGTGGAAGGCACAAAACTCTATTCCGGTACACTGTGGGGACCAGTTTGTCTTTTGTAGGGATAGTGTAATGATTTATTTGGATTTACTTTTGTCTTGCATTACAAACGCGGTTTTATTGATTCCATTTAAAGCGTAGGTGTGTCAAGTGTTTGAAATATTAATGTGGCTGATATAGTTATAATTAAATATAAATGAGAATAAGTTTAATTTAATTGTACTATGTATTTTATTTTTAATTATGTAGCATTAAATACGATATTGTATTTCCTCTGTTAAGTTTTTGTAAGGGTTTGCAACACGAACAACCGTTTGCTAATTGTTTATTTACCGAAAAAGGTTGGTTTGATCAGCAAAGCATTTTCCTAGCTCGTTAACCATTCTATTAGCCCATTGGCATTACTTATTTGGTTCGGTTTACAGTAATCGAAAACAGAATGAAAAATTTATACTGAGTTATTTTTTTTTTGCTGGAAGTATTTTAGCATATCCTTAGGATCTTTTTGGAAATGCATGCCGTGGCGTAATTTTTCCGAATCGAAAAAAGTGCAAATTATGAATTTCGTAAAAGCTTTGGTTTCGATTCTCGTTGCCAGCTTTTAAAACTAAAGCCACACAAAAATTTTATACAATCACGTTTAATTGATAAATTGCTATTTTGATTAAAAATCCTTGATAGTATTCAAAATATTGTTTAATGTTTATATGCATTTCAAATTGATTTCGTCCATAAAAAATAGTTGGCTTATTGATATCCTTGAAATAAACCAATTGCAAAATGTCACGTAAAATATCTATTCAACTGGATAAAATGTAAAAGGTTTTGTCTACTCTTAATTTTAAAAAACTAATTTCTCCATCAACTTGCTAATTTCTCTTTTCGCATATTTTTTCTTCCGAGATAGAATCAGCTTGGTTTACCAGAATGCAAAGCATATGCATACAAGTGTTTCTCCCGATTAATCGATAACTTTTTGCAAAAACATTTTTTTAAACCGTGGCTGTTTTTATGTCACGAAAAAAAGTGTGTTGAAATGTTTGACTCAAAAACCAGGAAATATCGAACTGTTATTTTTAAAGTTCATGCACAATATTCTATCCATTGCATGTTAAATGTCACACGAGACATATTATTTTAGTACGTTCCGAAAAAAAAACATTTAGTCCCGTTGCATTAAAACGTTCAGCCGCATTTCCTAAAAGCTGCTTGAATATTCGCCAACAGAGAGGCTGAAAAAAAAAATTAAAAAATGGAAAGGAATACCATAACTGCTGCAATGTCATACAGATCAAAACCAAACGCAAGATCATCATCCTCCTACATTACCCC
>JAHZMZ010001669.1:0-11961 GCA_027743805.1 Lepidocyrtoides sp. E14
GCTGACTCTTACTTAGTAAGTAAATTTTTTGATGACTAAATAGGATTTACTACGTTGCTAAGAAGACAGTTTATAATAATAGACTACTGAATTCACTTTATAAATTCCCTGGTTAGCTTTTTGCGGTAACATAAGGGTATGAAAAATAACTTTGAAGCATTCCCTTCCCACACGTTTTGAATTTCATTTAGATTGATTTCATTTTTTTATATACAGCTTAGAATATTTAAGAATAATGTTAATTCAATTCACGTTAACGTCCTCGCCCTCGCCTGTTCAATATGAAACCTTTTTTGTTATTGAAACATGCAGTTTTAGTGTTAAAAAAATCAGATCGATTTCCAATCCCTGCCTCAGACGGAAAGAAACACCTTTCGTTTCGCTGTTGTGGATAAGCAACTATAGAAAATTCCATTACGTATTCTTTTGTCAAGTTTCAAGTTGACGTTAGCATTCTAATGACGTGCGTGTCGCTGATATTGACAATGAGAGTGAGAATCATTTTTTATTTACCTTTTGGGCTTGTTTGTAAATGATTACCATTCCTCTCGTACAGGTATGTAATTTTTATCATGCATGTATGAAAAATAATATCTTACTTTTTGGTCGTGAAATAGTTTAGTACATTAAATATGTATGGAAAGTGTGTACAATAAGAACATGCAAACAATTCATGGAAGGCGTATGTATGTGGTGCGTAGTGCGTGCGTACATATATATGAATTTTTTCAGTCTAATTTATTTAGCACATGAGAAAAATATACTTAAAAGTTCTGGGGTCGGTCGGAACACTGCGCCGCACACGACGGTCGGTGAAGTCGTGGAACATATGTTGTTGTACAGATTCTTAATTCATAAGAAAGTAAGATTTGTTGCGACTAAAATATCATATTATCGAACTCTTGGACATCTTATTTTGGGCATATCTAGTTGGTGTTCAAGATTTTGTGATGAGTGATGACTAGACCTCTATCATGCCAAGAATTATACAGCAGAAATAGTTGTTTTATGACTCGTTATGCAATAATGCCTACTAATGAAACACAAGACAAGAGAGAGATAATCGAAACCATAATATAATATCATATAATATATATGAATCACCCAATTTCAAGGCAAATTCTACTGAGCCCTTTTACTAGTGACTACTAATCACTGACTAGTATGTATGTAGTAGTATGTAAAGCAAAGGTGTAAAGTATACTGTGTGGTATGATGGTACTCTGTGCCTCATTCTGAAAACCTGAAAAGTGCAAAGCAATGCCAATGTTATTTTCAATGTACCTTTTGAAAAGTAAGTAGTATCATCATGCATACAATTTTAAAAGGAAAAAAATATAGTAACAGAACACTGCTTCGCTCTGTTCATTTTTTTTGGTAGAATGGGGTACCACTACTGGTAAGTATTTACACTTTACACACCTATTTTGTAGAGCACTACTACGCAGTCTGTGTAGTGGAAAGTAGAAGTGCTCAAGATGTATGTATTGAACGCACTATATTAAGCTCTCCTGACTCCTGACTCATGCTATGCAAAAGGGATGAGAGTTTGAGTCACACTCGCAGGTCCAATTGTTCCACCCACACCAATCTACTATATAAATGTCCTATCTCCGTAACTAACTCACTAATTATCCTTCCACCCTACTCGAACATTTTCATAAGACACGGCTAGTCCTATGAACTGATAAACTATGCTTCTTATCAACTTGTTCCATGAAATCCCAGTATTTTAAACGTTTCCATAGTTTCTTACCATTTAACACAACAATTTAATTATACAACCCTTCCAAAATTATTGTTGTGTTGCGTTATGATTAATACAAACTAAATTTAAACAGCAGGTAGGATTTGACTTGCCCTGTAGATTGTCTACGACCAGGAGAATTGTCTTCTTCACATGACATGTCAGTGTGATTGTGATATCAGATTGTTGTCCCCTTCTCGTCTATTCCGCTTCAAGTTGGCTTCTTTTTGAATTATATTTCAATATGCGAGGCTTTGAAATGAAATATTGCTTCCAAATAATGTCCCCTGGGGTAGAGGACGATTCTGCGACGAGAACACTTGGCTGGTTAGATATTGTTCGATCGAACTGCAGTGTGACGGGCACAAGTAACTAGTACTTTACAATTTTTTGGTTTATTCTTCTGTAGCGCTGAATCGTTCATCGTCACAGTCACTACTAATAATCATTACAGCTACACCATACACTGCATAAGTGTATGTGTGTATCCACGTATGCTCAAAAACAGCGCATACATACAGTTTGCTAGGCTCAAAGATTAATTTGAATTGGCTGTATTTTTTCAACTATGTAAATAAGTAACATTATTAATGTTGATCTTCTTACATCAGCAATATACACATATTATTACATATTTTTGCTAACTACCATTTGTTTATTGTCGCTGACAGCAGCAGCGAGTCGCTGTGTAAAGTGCGATGCAAGGATACAGTTCTATGAAGAGGATAACCATACATTTAAAAGTGTATAAAAAGGTAATTCAAGTGAAAAAAAGTAATCTATCTGAAATCATATTAATAACATAGGCGTAGAAAAGATTTTTCTTTGGGGGACACGGTTGCAAATAAAAACCTACCAAACGCGACGGTTCAGTGTAAAATCACTTATATGGCCTGTTTGAATTATTCCAAGTAACTACTTTTTCACGATTCAGTCAGATTTCATACGTTTCCACAAAACAGAATCTTCTTTTGTGTACAAATTGTGATAATTGAAACTTAAATATTGTTTAAATATATTTATTGACGTAATAAATCGAGTTGGGTCTGGGTGAAGAAAGATTTTTATAACCAAATTAAGCAAGCTACAAATACAAGCTAATAATACAAGCTAGCAAGCAATGCATTTGCCGCTATTTAGTTGTGAGGTATTAGCAAGTACATTATTAAGTACATCATTCTGTAAACGGAAAATAGCTTCGTGCATATATTTCACTAACCGATTTGCTGGCTAACTACGATACTATATTGTTGATGAATACAAAATTCAGCTATATTATCAGCAGGAGAACAAAGGTAGAAACGGAGGCATATCCAGGGAATAAAAATAATGGTAATTTAGTTGTCAGAGCTATGAACATATAACAGTACCCTATTAAGGCTAAAAACTCAATAAACGAGTGTTGATACTATTTTGCGAGCAGAAATTATTTGCAGGAAAAAAACTTAAACTGACAGTTTGATATTGTGGCTTTTACTGTCGTGGGCGGGTGCAGAATTTGTTTTAGGGCTTGGGAAACAAAACTTTACTTGGGAGGACACTGTCCTCCCTACGAAAATTTTTCTGTGCCCATGTTGCTGCTACGGTTTTATGATTAGTAATATGCTAAGCCTTTCAAAGTGTAGCCAAATCTAAGCATACCATCACATTTTGTGTAAGTAAATACCAACAGTCCAACATAAACATACCAATCCAACATACCTTTACACAGAAAAGACAAGTTTTGCGTGCCTGCCTTATTTTTCACAGCTTCATTCTGTCGAAATATGGTATAATTTTCTATTGCAATAATCTCACATCTCACTCAAATATTTTTTACTACAGAAGGCAGAGGGATATGAAAGAGTAACGACAATTTTACTCACAAAGTTAATGCAAGCAAACAATCCATGCGAAAATTTCAACTTTTAAAGGCATTATTGTTGTGCTCAAGGGAAGGGACTTGATTTAGAACACAAGTATTCATTACATGATTCATGACTACTGACTACCATTTGTATTAGTGAACACATTTACTTTTATAACATAATAGGGATAACCACTAAAAAGTGAAGGAGTAGTGAGAGTCAGTCAGTACTCACAATCAGTACATAGTCTACTACAAAACAGTTAAGTGGGAAAAATATTATTGAAATGAAAAAAAGTGTATCTTATCATCATCTTTCAAGTCTGTTATGTTATGTTATGAAGTTTAGCTTTAAGCTATAGCAGCAGTAGTAAAAAGTGGTTGTTGTTTTTGGTGTTATTAATGGTCGTTACAGAGCAGTATGTAGTAGGTTTGAAAAATATTTGATTCAATAGTCAATAGTGATCTTAACTCGTCATCTCTACACCATTTTTGTGATGGATTGAATGAACATTGAGTTGCAGTTGCTGTATTTGCCTAATGTTCAGTGCCTTTTTAAAAACTGTTAACTTTTGGTACTAATTATTATCATAAAAAAATGATACAGACAGTGGTGCGACATTATTAATGTTTTCATTTTACATGAATCAAAATCTATTGTCTATACGCAGTACGTACTATGTACTCAAGTTTTGAATTTTAAACATTTATAGTGACTTGATCGCTACAAGTTTGCTGTTGTTGTTCTGTTTTGGTGTGTGCCTTTTATTTGCACAGTATTTTTTAATTGAAAGTGTTGATAAATATTTACATGGTGATGGACCTAGAGACAGAAATATAGTGCAACGATATAAAAAAAATACATGTTTGCTGCTGTTTTTCTGTTTTGTTCAATCGAATTAAATTGGCAAAAATAGGAATAATACCTTAAACGATAAAAATGATCAATTTTAACTGACAAGTGTGCGTAAACTTGGTAAATAAATTTTTAATTGCTAACAAGGGCTTTGCTGTAAATTAATGTTATATTGTTACATGTATACATATACACACACACCCAACATTGCTATTGCTACGGTAAGCATGTAATTGAGGGAAGCAAAGGGGGCCCTTATCATTGAATTGATTGCCATCATAGTTGAGTTAGCGTTGAGAATGTTGAGTGAGATTATTGAGTGTGTGTGTGTGACTACTTTCTATATTGATATTTTCTCGTGCGTTCAAAAATTCAGCTGCATATTCGTTTCCTCTACGTCCGCACTCTTAACAATTTGGAAATAATATAAAATTAAAAAAGTCGAGGTTAAAAATGAACCTGAAAACGTGAAAAATGAATCGAGATATCCTAGTAGCATCAAAAATTCATAACAGTATTTGAAAGGCTTTCAACAACTCGCATAAAATACCAAACATCGATTGAAAAATATTTAAAAGCATTTATTTAAAGGGCTGAGTGAGTAAATTTTTGCCAGTTTTGGTTGGAGTGTTTCACGGATTCGCCAGCATGTCACCTTTCCAAAGCCAAAAGCTTACGAATTCTCCGAGTGTAGTGTGTGCTTGATGACTGATGAGACATGATGTGAAATTTGCTCTGCAGTCCCATTCAATCTCGCACAGGCGACTTGTCCATTTGAATGGGAATCTGTTCTAGAGATAAAATTTCTCGTTTTCAAAAGGCTAAAGGCTAAAATCTTCCGTAGGCTTATGCTAAAAATATAAAATCTCTCGTCGTCACTAAAAAATACAAGTTGGACTCAATCGACTCTGAATTAAGCTTGAGCCAATTGTACCGCGCATATTTCCAAAATTTTTGATGTTTTCCTACGGTTTTTTAATTGAATAGTGTGACCTAATCAAATTTAAAATAACACAACAAAAACAAAGTCTTAAAAACCTAATATAGCCTTAAATAACTTACCTCGTCCAAACATAACCTAAGCTAACTTGATCTAAGGGATCATTCAAATAGTACGTTGCGCAGCTTGGGGAAGGGTGGGGGTAGGAGCTCAGCGTAACGTCCCATATTAAGTGTCCTATCTTGCAATGCTAAAAAAGCGTAACATACGATTTGAATGATCCGTAATCTAAAATAACCTCTAACCGCTCGAAAATTCAAAAATTTTGAAAAAACTTATTTGCATTTTTCATAGTTTCTGACGATCCGTAAAATAAAAATTAAGTTTTTTACTACTCGCCCTTAGTCAGGGCTCCGGTATATATTATATGTAATTCAGGATACACTAGCATTATGACAAGTAACTACTTATGTTGCAACCAAAATTATGTATTTGTAGATAGTGTGGAAATGATGGTTTGGGGGAAAAAATATTGGCCACTGTTCATGACATGACCATATTGTACATTGTACATTTTCTCAACATGATTATAACAAAACTAAAACTTTAAAACTCCAGTCATTCTCATTTTCAAGGTTAATCCCGTCCATCTACGAGCCGATTCATACAGTACGTTGTGCTTTAACCCCCTTAAATTTCTGGTATTTCTGCGGTTACAAATGTTAATTTTAAATTATGTTGTGTTCATATTATAATGTTGAATATCGGATAGGACGGTCCATGCATTTACGCTTTTGGAGGGGGAAGGGGTTTGAAGCGTATCGTGGCGCTCCATGTTAAGTGGGATAAACCGTTGTGTTAAGTCAGAGTAACATGGCAGGGAAATTGGTTGTCTTAGCTGTTTTTTCGGAACGTACTTTTTGAATGATTTGTACTGAACGTAGGCTTGCTTGCTTGGAAACAGGACACTGCAGTCTACTTCTTCAGGCATGATTTTCATTTGTCAATGTATATTTATGATTGTTCAGAAAGTCTGCAGAATTAACGAAACTAGCGTCTAGCATGCAAACTTTTTTTTAAACTCCTGCTGGGGCGGGGTCATCTAGTTTAGTTGTGGTATAAGAAAAATATGCATGCGTAGGCAATATTTTTATTATGGAGTAACAAAGACGTATTTTTCGTCTACGCAGTAACTTTTACTGTCATAGTTTTGTTGAGGAAATCAATTCCTTCACAAAAAAAAAAAAAAAACTTAACCACTCGTTGTAATTACTTCGCATGAATTACTCTACTTTGCTTGTTATACAGAGCGGCAGCATTGCAGCGATGAGGAACAGATAACAAGCAACACAATTAGTTTTTGATTACGTTTCAAAGATTTCATCATATAACTCAACAGTTTAACATATAAATTTTTTGCTCAGTGTTTAGCTGTCAGCAGCAACTACTGAATACTACACATTCTAGTTTGGTAGTAACAATTTGGTCAATTTTCTACTGTTATGCAGTTTCAATACAGTCGATGGTAGTTTCGTTTCGTAATTTATTCTTTGTTCTATTCTTGTTGTAAATACTTGTTCTAAAGTAAATTTTATATTCTAATGCTCTGTTCTGTTCCGAGGGGGAAGAATATTTCACAAATTATTTTTTAGGAAAAATGAAGTTTTCTTGTTTTTCTTCTGAACAATTAGCTCCGTTTACTCCTTAGTTGCAATTTTTACATTCAATTTAAAAATGAGAAAAATGTAAGACTTTGTCATGACTGCTAGATACAGGGGGACTATTAATTAATTTTTTTCTGTACTTAAAATAGAAGGCCACCCAAACCACATGCACATGCTGCATCAAAAATAATGGTTGTGCATTGTGTAGTGAAATATACACTTAGGCTCGGGTGGACAATATATCTGTAAAATTTACAAATTGCGGTGTATTTNTTTTTTCTGTAAAATAGAAGGCCACCCAAACCACATGCATATGCTGCATCAAAAATAATGGTTGTGCATTGTGTAGTGAAATATACACTTAGGCTCGGGTGGACAATATATCTGTAAAATTTACAAATTGCGGTGTATTTACATGTTTTTGAGGTGCACGCAGTTGTTTTGTCTTTTTATCATCTTCACGAATCGTGATGTTTGTCTGTCTTTGATCTATGAGTCTGGTATAAAGGCTTTAAATAATTACTTACATTTCCCTTTGCCTTGTATTTTTCACCCACAAATAGTCAAGTTTCGAATTATCGAGTTCACTGACAGACTAACAGACAGACAGGATGACTGATACTGAATCTTAAACTACCTAACTGTGCATTTTCAACGCAGTCAGTAGTCAGTAGTAGTTAATATGCAATTCATTTCATTTCATAAAGCAAGTAAATTTCAATTGAACCCATTTGGTTTGTGTAATAATAATAGCTTCATGAGCTTTTGGCTCACCAGCATAGTTGTACATTGTACACATGCATCTCAGCATTGCTAATACTTTTAAGTGTTTTTATTGAAATGTTGACGGCTTCTTAGCCAATAAGCAATTGGTATTATATTTAATGTTAGTTTTCCTCATTTGTTTTGTGGCTTTTCAGAAGAAAAATTTTCCAATGTGGCTTGACTTCAACCATTCAACCAAGTAATCCAATTCACGTAGAATATATTCATTTATTGGCATCATTCAGTTCTGCGTGATAATAAACAAAGCGTATAGTAGTCTAGAACACTGCAGGAAAACTAAAGAAGGAAGGAAGACAAAAAATAATCGTATTTTACCAAAAAAAGCTATTTGACTACCTAAGTTTGCATTTTTCTACATACACACACCATAATACTTGTTGACCACGAACGGTGAAACAGAAGACGGAAAAGGAACTTCTGGAATAAAAATAACAAATCAAGTTCTTAAGGTAGGGATTTCCAGAAAGTGAAGTTGAAGAAAACCGAAGCGGAAGTGAAGTATTCTCCCTAATCTGAAAACAGATGAATTTGCTCGTTAGATATCCAATTCAACAAAATCGAAAGAAAAGTGTATATTTTTGTACAACAAGAAGAGAAAAGACTTTGTAAATACTGACGACTACTGCTGTATTTAACTACCTAATGTGGAGCAAGCAACTGTGAGTAAGTAAAAATCTTGGCCACCCACTAAAAAAATCCTCGTTTTGGCATTTATTGACGAGCAAAGCTTCTCTCGTCTCTCACTCACGACTTTGAGAAAGAACGAACAGGATACAAAGAAAAATATTTTGTGGTTTAACGTCAATATTCATTGAGAAATTCAAGTAAATCATTGCAAAAGCAACAACGAAAAATAACCCGACAAATTATTCCCGTATATTATGTGCATTAATTTTGGAATAATAGTTCGTGGCTAACTACATAATATCGAAAATAACTGTGTAAGGTGTAATTAGTTTGGTGTTTAAGTGAGCTGTCATAATATGAACTTTTTATTTGTCGTGTTCTGGTGATAGTTAAAATACATAGTGGAATAAAAGTGAATTGGTTAAATGATAACATCGCAGAGTCATTACTCCATACTCATTAGTAATACCGTAGTTGAATGTTAACACTTTAGTGTCCAAAACTTGAAACAGCAGCAGCAGCCAGTAGCTGTTGTGTTCAGCAAAAGTCAGTGTGACCATCGTCATTATAAGATTATTTGGAGAGGATATGAGTCTACGCTGAAAGTTGAAAATAGTGTTCTTCGTCAGTTGATGTCTGTGTCAGGATGAGTTGGGGGACAGAATTGTGGGTAAGTACTAAAAAGTTTATTTTTTTGGAGGGATTACCTACGTATCATTGTATCATACAATCTAACCGTATTTCCATAACTATCTAATTAACTAATTGACAAGTGACTTTCTATCTGCTCTTAGACACTAACAAATTTCAATAAAATTTGCACAGTACACAGCAGTAGGTACAGTGCTTGCCAAATAACTAGCCAAATAATAAAATGCAAAAATAGCGTTTAAAACCATACAATTTCGAAATTTTGTAGCATTCCAGACTTCGACCTGAATAAGCTGCATTCTTGTGGAGCCCAACCCAAGTTACATACCTAAGTTGCATGTAGGTATTTATTTACAAGCATGAAAATGTTGGCATGGCATTTTACGGATATTGTGATTATGATTTCGGCGGATGATAGAGTGAGCGGCCAAATCTTGACAGGACTGTAGACAGTCTAATCTAGACCAATATCTCATTCGGAATAAAATATCAGTTACCGTTTTTTTAAAATACTCCATGTGACGACGTCTACGAAGAGTTCACACTTCAAAGACTTTGCGAAAATACCAAGTGCATATGTTATAAATAGCTATGCAAAAAAGTAAAATTGAAAGTCAAAATATCAGTTACCGTTTTTTTAAAATACTCCATGTGACGACGTCTACGAAGAGTTCACACTTCAAAGACTTTGCGAAAATACCAAGTGCATATGTTATAAATAGCTATGCAAAAAAGTAAACTTGAAAGTCAAAATTTCGATATTTTTTTACAAAGCAGCTAGCAGCTAGAATTTATCTTGCAATGTTATTGTCCTGTGGGACAGAATTTACTTTAATGAGGAAGGACGACTATTTCCTTGGAAGGATTTCCATTTTTATACTGTAGTGTAAACCATGAACCGTGGTCACTACAGACACCATCTTTAATGGATCACCATCGTTCGTTTTGAACTATGCGTGGTTGTTTGTAAATGTCATAAACTTACGACATGATGGTTGATCACAATTTACTTTGCAGTCGTCATGGCCATGGTTGAGAATGTCATTTACTTGGACCGTACCGCCACAGTTTTAAACCTGCATTTTCATTTATTTGAAATTGAACTGGCCGGAATAGTTACTAGTTGCTAACGGTCACGTCATGCAGTTTTTAAAAACTATAGTTGCAATCCTATGCATTTAAATGGCCATTTGCCATCGGCAAACATTTTGAGGGTATGCAAATTCATTGTTGTTCACATTTTTCCCCGTAATGGTAGATTTCCCAGCCATGCTACTTCCCCATCCATACCACACTTCCCCATTGGAGATTTCCCCTTCACCCTTTTTTTACCCCTTCGTACCCTAATGGCATTACCATATTCCAGTTAAAGTACCTAACAATGGCCCTGTCCCGAAAAAAATGTCAATACTGGAACAATGAGCACGATTGCATTATAATTAAAACTTATAACATAACCATATAACATAGTGCCATGTGACATTGAATGCAACACATCTCATGGCTAGCTAGTACAACTAAAAACTGATGTAAATGTAGATTTATAACCAGCGAATGTAAAATAAAATGGGTCAAGGAAGTAGCCAGAAGGTTGTTTAATCTATGTACATATATAGCTGTCATGAATTAGCCATTAGCCCAAGATTTGTACTAGTATTATGGTGTGTGGTAAATAAAGCTTCATCATTCGGAATGATTCATTCCATTCATTACAAAGTGTACCAATGTGATGTGTTGATTGTCCATTGGATTTCCTTTGTTGCTTCCTCCCAAAATGAGGGAGTATGGTGTGGAGGATTTTTTTGGGAACCAATGGAAGTTTTTTTTATGAAGAAAATGGTATCAAGGTGTCCTCCACAAAAACGATGGTACTTAACTACAGAAAACGTAGTGTTTATTGGTGGATAATAATAATGGCTGCAAAAGTGTCTGCAAAAAGTTTAGACTTTTTAAATGGAGAATAATGGTCCTTCTTGTAACTACTCTAGAACCTTGGTAGGCACCGAAATTTTAACATAGCGCTCGGCAGTATTTACAGATGCATTTAATTTGATGACAGTGTATAATTGCTCTCTATTTATTTCCTTTTTTTTGCTGATGTGTTAAATTAAATATTGTGAATTATTTGCATCGCTCAATTTTGACCATATATTGAAAATTTAGCGCATGATTCGATTTTCTTCTAATGCGTTCATACTTAAATATTTGGCATTGCTGAATACCTACCTACATACATACATGTCTCCTTTATACATCTTTGTGTTAATATCTTGCGAGCAATTTTTAACCATTTAATTTGTTTTGTATTACAGGATCAGTACGACAACGTGATCCAGCACACACAGAAGGGAATAGATTTCCTGGAACGATATGGAAACTTCCTCAGAGATAGAGCAAGTATTGAAGTTGAATATGCAGGCAGATTGCGGTAAGGCTCCTACGAAACAGTATAAATACGAACTACGTAGTTTGCTGGAAGAGCGTTTAATCAAACATTATGTCATTTTTAAAATGTAAAGTATGTATTTCGTAGTCTTCCCATTTCCAAGTTTGCACTTTAATTTGTCGCAATTTTATGTTTGGTTTGTTCAAGTGTTTATTTAAGTATGCACTACTGTGAAAAACTAGTGGACTTGCAACCACTTGCGAAGAAATTTGGGCAAGATAAGAAGGAAAGAGAGTGCGACTAGTCCATTCCACCAGAAATTGAGAAGTGCAAACCAGGCAGAGTCCTGCCTATGCAACTTTGAATGGAGAATCTGGAGATAATGCATTAATAGGACTTTGCTTCGTACATTTCAATTTTTGGTGGAATGGGGTGGATCATCCCGCATCCGCCTAACA
>JAHZMZ010001670.1:0-11943 GCA_027743805.1 Lepidocyrtoides sp. E14
GTTCTTTTAAAAATTTTCATCAAAATAATTGACGTTTGGTGTGCTATATTCAAAATAAATTTGGGTAAATGATAAAGGGTTGGTGCAGTCTTTCAAATCAATTTAACTGGCCGAGTTTTCGGCGAAAAAAATAAACACCGCAAAAAATGGAATACATTTTGGTTCACGGGTTCCTTCTAAAGAATATTATTAAAAAATTAATTGTAAGAGAAATAGTAAAGACGGGGGAAACGGATTAATGGATATTTATGACAGGGTGTCATGAAAAAAAATAGATACGCTGATAAAGTAGGCTAACCTGAGCTGATCATCCATTCATTTCAAAATCCCTACCAAAGGGGCCAATCAAAAAAAATCACGCTAAAAATAGATTTTTTCAGACCCCCCATGCCACGGTTTTTTAACATTAATAGGATATGGCACTTAACATGTCATGTCACGCTACCGCTAGACCCCCGTCTCCCCTTACTGGAGTGACAATCTTTTTGAACGGCCCCTGAGAAGAAAAACAAAAAAAAGTTAATGCTCTTCTTCTGGTCGTTTTGGATTGTATAAATTTGTGTTATGACCCGAACATTGAGGTAGCAGTAAATTGAAGTTCTTCTGAAGATTAAAATTAACTGTCAATTTATCCAAAACTTGATATTTTATTTTCAGCTTAAAACTAAAAACTCACTTTTTACTCACTACACTTACGTCATTGCAATATTAATTTTAAAATCCAAAAATTATTCTTAGCTACAAACAATATATTTTTTGAAATAAAAGCTTATGAATTAAACAATCCGTATTGAGCCCTACTATTAAAAAACCGTAAGCTACTAATCTACACTCCTTGCCGAAACAAGTCTCTGGCCCAGTTATATTTAGCTTCTCCTTTGTACCAGTAAACCATTCTTTGTGAGCAAATTCGACTAGCAGGAATCCACAAAATCTTCATTACCCTCTTAACCCATTCCTTTCCAGCAACTCGGAGTACTTGCTCTAATTGTCCATTCGTATATATTGTAGCCAAAGTGGATACAATGACTAAAAAATCAACTAAAAGACACCAAATATTGATTTCATGCCATATATCGAAAGTCTCCAACTCTTCTGGGTACAGATCCCACTAAACAGTAAAAAAAGACAATAATATTAATACAGAAAGAAATGGCATTTCTGCCAAATTTAATTTTAAATAAATTGCACTTACACTTTGTGTGCAATATTTAGTGTGAAACACGATATCGAAAAAAAACACAAACACTGCTAAAGGCAAAATACATCCAGTAAACTAATCTTACTGTTGTATATTGTAATGCTAAGATATAGGAAGTCTATGGAATGAGTTCCAGTGAAAAAAATACCAATTACTTGCGTTGTGTGGAACGACAAGTACAGGTAAAAGATGTAGAGAGGGATCTGAAAAGGAATTTTTAAGTAAATTTTGCCACGATTTTATCTAAAATTAGTATTGAAAATTGAGAAAAATACATAAAGCAAATAAAAATGCACTTACTGGCCGAAGCATGTTTTTAGTTTTTAAACTTCTCACACAATCAATTTGACGTTTGGTTAATTCACCTCGAGCAATCAATTTCGAAACCAAGGAGACACTTGCAGTCAAAGTAGTCTTTCAAAAAATATTTATACCTGAGTGTGTTTGGAGTGGAATCATGAGTGCCGTAATAAACCCAAAACATGTCTGCTTTGACATTCATGGCATGAGGTCTCATGAGGTCATTAGTTTTCTGTGTAAAATAAATTAATGAGCTTATATCCATTGTGTAATCCCAAGTTAAGATAAAAAAAACCGGCAGTAATGCCAACACGTACCCAAGTGACGAAGTCATCATTGAAAAACTGTGATGTAAGCCATCTAGTGGGATAAATCGAGACGACATGAACAGACAACTTGAATAATGTTAGAGTTATATCCGCTTGAAGAGTACATATTAGTTGACACCCCATTTGGCATATCTAACTCCACTAAAAATTTTGTAATCGTAATTAGCGTTAAAACCAATGCGACATATTTCAAAACTTTATCTTTTTAATTATAATAAATGATCAAGACGCTTTCTAATGAAGTGCTACTTGCCATATAAAGCTATGATGAAAATTTGAAATCGTAACGGTTTCTAACGGTTACCTTTATCCGACGTCCTTCAAAATAGAAGGTTCACGTACTTAGTGATTTACTATTGATTGTCGAATACAGAACTTAAATATTCGTTACCGTTTTTGAGTTATCGTGACACGGATGGACGGACAGACAGACATCGCGATTTCAATACGTGACTTCGTCACTTAAACACAGTCGACGTGTTACTGCTTCAACACTGAAGTTATTTATTTGTTACTTAATGTTGTAACTTAATGAAACATCCCCCTCAATATTTTGTACCCCCGTAATTTATTTTTCGGAAAGCCTGATACAACCAAAAAAGTCAGATAATCTGAATCAGATGCTGTCATGTGGTCAGGGAACATTGAGACAGAAGTGAAGTGAAGAAGGCAATGCAGAGTTTAAGCTAGATGTTGGCCTTTCTTCAAAATAAAATTTAACTGCCGATTAGGCAAATCATTAAATATTTATTTAATTTAACTTTACTGAAACTATAATTAAAAACATTTTTAATAGGCTACTATACTTATGTACTCACGTGAATACAATATCGTGTCACTTGTGACTTAACAAAAAGTAAAACTAGGTAAAAAATATTAAACATAAAAATCATTAAATAAAAACCTTACATTAAAAAACTATATTTTTGTTAAGTTTAAAATATAAATATTATGTGTCAATGACATGTTTTTGTACCGCAGACACGATGAATTCAACAAAAACAAACACTAGTCTTCACTATCAGCTCGTTGTCTAGGTTCAGTTTCGTAAAAGTGAGTTACCCGAATAGACCAAAAATGACAAAGAGGTATAAAAAAGATTCTAAAACAGCTGTAGTCTATGCTGTCTTCATCAGCAAAGTAGCCATTATTATACATAAGTGCTGCGAAACACTTAGTGTATGGAAGCAGTACAACTGGTATAATATCCACAAAAAGAAGACTCTGAAGTAAATGTCGCCAATCTTTGAAATATTGTAAGTCTTCAATGCTGTAGCCTGTCTATAAAGTATAAAAATTGAACAAATAGCAAAATTAAANAAGCAGTACAACTGGTATAATATCCACAAAAAGAAGACTCTGAAGTAAATGTCGCCAATCTTTGAAATATTGTAAGTCTTCAATGCTGTAGCCTGTCTATAAAGTATAAAAATGGAACAAATAGCAAAATTAAATATTTTTCGATAAACACCCTTTTTAATAAATCCTTTAATTTTCCGAAATTTCCCTCAATTATGAACTCAGGGTCGTGAAAGATTTTGCATGCATGGTGAACAGTTATAAAAATTTCAATCTCTACTAGTAGAGAGTACTGTACTTACGGTTTTTTTGACAAAATGATAATGAATAAAGACCTCCCTTATTATATATAACATTTTTCCTAGAAGAACCAGGTTGTAAACTGAAAAAATATTAATATTTTTTTACCAAAACACAAAACTGAAGCGTTTCATTGCCATCCTTTTCGCAAATTTTCAAATATTTTTTTTCAAAGTATATACAAGAGTTAATCTATCTTACGGTGAGACTCGGCACCAAAAAAAAATATTAATATTTTTTTACCAAAAACAAAACTGAAGGGTTTCATTGCCATCCTTTTCGCAAATTTTCAAATATTTTTTTCAAAGTATATACAAAAGGTAATCTATCTTACGGTGAGACTCGGCACCAATGTCAATTCTTCCAGCGATGCAATCCTGTGCAGCTTTAATTGCTTGACCCGCAAAAGCAACTTGACACATAAAGTATACCTGAAGAGGAATCAATTATTTTTTTTATTACAAGTGAGTAGGCACATACCATTATTGTTCAATTTCACAAAACGTTGATACTCAAAAAAATCCAGTTAAATTTTTAGGTTAGCATGTCAAGATAAAAGGTTACAAATTTACATATCTCGTCCATCGGTGATTTCGTTCCCGTGGCTGCTCCATGGTTAAGTTTGAAAAATTTGACGAAGTGTAAGCTTCGTAAGATTTTGGGTTGGCTTATGTCAAAACGAATAAAAATAATCGGTCACAAACTTCAATTTTGTTAAATAAAATGAAAAGAAATAAAAAAAATATTCAAACTAGAGAAGCAGAAATATAGTCGAGCTAAAAATATTTTGGAAACATTTCCTCTTCACTTGTTTTATATACCACTCTTGTGGGGATAGTGGCTCTAGCAAGTCAAGAAAGTAAAATGAAAAATGAAATAAATGACAGAACGTAGAACAAAATAAATCCTTAAGAGTCCATTGACTTCCTTGATTCCTTTCATCTTTTAGAACAGTCATTGAATCATTTTTTTTCCTTTGATTTCACACCAGCTTTGCGGTAAAGTCACTAACCTGCTACCTGCTTATTAATTATATTCCATAGCAGCTTACCTTAAATTTCCCTATTAATCCTCTTAAATATCTGTGCACTTAATAGCTAGGTAGGTGAATAAGGAATGACTTTCTAAGAAAACTGGAATGCAACGTGATATCTTTTGATTTGGTTCTTTTTTGTTTGCGGAACGTCAGTATGCCAGTTTACAAATATTCATTACAAGGTCAACGAACTTTACTATCTGGCGTTTGAAAGTAAGAGACACAGCTTGGAACGGTTAGAAAAACAACAAGAAATGTGTTTATTAGGATGAATGGGTCATCAGCATTCAAAAAATAAAATATTTTCATCTTAACTTAATTAAAAATAAAAACAAGTTTGTACAATAAACCTAATTAAAATGTTAGGATAGGTAAAACAGCAACAATAAAGATGGGATATGTGATGCTTCATAATTTTAAAATTCGTTTTCGGCGGAATACCTTTCACGTTCCAAAATTCCTTGTCTTTCAGCACGAGCACGTATCTCGGAAGCATCCTTGAATTGCTTCAGCCAAGTGGAAAACAAAAGGATTGACAAAAAGTGACAGACAGGAATCCAGAAAAGTTTTACTACAGTATTCCAACAAGTTTCAAGGATATATTCCCAAGTAAGTGATTCCGGTCTTGGGTAAATGAAGTAGTGAAAAATATATTGGCAAAGTATCATCTCCACTGCGAAAAGAATCCATAGACATACTCGCCAAATTTTGAAAATTTTGGCTTCTCTTTCAGTGAAATACTCTCTAAACAAATAAGTAACAAAAGTAGAGAACCCTATTAATTTAGATTTTAATTAAAAATATTTATGAAATACGCTTACAGTTTTTGTAAAGCAATCCAGGTGGAAACAAATCTCCACAAAAAAATAGAACATGGTCAAGTACACAATCGGAGAGAATTCTGAAAAAGAGAAAAAAATATTCCAAAAATTGCGCACAAAACTGTAGCTTTTGAAAAAAAGAGATTTTTACATAATTCTACTCACAAGGGAACCTTACCTATGGCATGAACGTCAATGGAAATGATTTCCCATGTAGGATATCCAAAAACAACACATGTTCCAGTTAGCATTGCTACTATGGCAAAAAAGCAATAAACGAGGAGCATTGCCTAAGAAAAAAGAAAATGTAAAAATTAAATATTTCATTTATCGCTATTGAAAAGTAACTTCTTGCACGCTAGGGGGGGACACCAGGGAGGTTCATTCAAATACTTACAAGTCTGCCAATAGAGAAAGCAGTCCGGATGAACCACACCTGGTGCTCATTATACGTCAACAGGTTGTTGTCAGGATTCATTGGTTCGGCTTCCGGGATATGTGATTCGGAATCCGAGTTGCGGGATTGGGGTTGGGAGTTTCTGTTGCGGGGACGAGTCATCATTTTTGCTTTTATCAAAAAGCACAATTTAAAATTTAGAATAGATTCAAAATATAATTGTGGAAATGGTCGTATTTATTGTTGTGGTAAGTAGGTTTTTTAGAATTTAGTAAAAATTGGTAACATGATAATTATTGCTTTGTATGACTGGCTTTACCACTCTCAAATATATCGTTAATGAGAAAAAGGTAGGAGAATGTATTTGGAGCAGATGAATCATCGTATTCTAAGTTGCTTGTTTTAGGATAACCTGATGTTTAGTTTTTTTCAAGATAAGTAAACAAATCCGCTTATCCGTTTAAAGTACTTGACGTCAGTTCAAAACTATTTCTATCATGCTCTTTCCTTTCTCCTTAATTTTTGTAAATTCTAAATCTTCCATTTACCAAGGAGATTACAAACTTAATTTAAAGTGGATTAGAATAAGATAGGGAAAATTCAGTATGCAACTTTTAAAGAAACAACCTGGCACATAAAATTATATTTTTCCTCAGTGTAGCAAAAAATTGATTAAACATTGTAAAACGTAGTAAAAATGCAAATGCTAGCAGATTAACAGTGTCGACAATTCGAAGATGAATTGTTAAAATGAAATCTAAAAATTTATTTATTCGTCACATTAGGCTGTAGCCACGTAGTAGTACACCAGCTGATAAAGTTTTACAATTATTTTATAATTTAATTTACGTAAATCGCTTGTCAGAAAATCAAAAAGTCTCATCTTATCTTAAAATTAAATAAAATTCCGAATTATTTCGTTTTTAACGATGCGTACCACGCAGAACACACTATTAGCAAAATAATATGAGCGTGCATAAATCCTATACTAAGCTTAAACTACAACAAATAAAAATCACTTCCAGATAAGCCAAACCTCGTCAAGAACATAACCTTAATAAATTATAAATCGACATTGGATTCAATTTCGACATTGACATCCTGATCAGCAAGAGCTCGTAATTCTGCATCTTTCTTAGATTTTCTCCTCCAACTGCAAATCAACGCAATGGACCAAGCATGACATACCGGAATCCAAAATATTTTAGCCAACATACGCCAACATCTTTCGTTAAACGTACTGCAAGCATGTTCTTCCTGTTCAAGGAAAATGAAGAACAGAACAAAAATGCAAAAAACAACCTCGAGTGCAATAGCAATAAATAAGGAAAATCTCCATAGTTTAAAAGCTTTGTCTTCCCCTTTCGTAAATTCCCTCTAGAAAAGAAAAATATTGATAGAACATAAAATTTAATTAAATTTAAAACTAATTCTAAAATGACAACGACAGGATGCACTTACTTTTGTAAAAAAACATTTCAAATGATAACAGAACTCCAGAGAAGTATACACCAAGAATACTTGAGTGCCTATAATGAACTCTGAAACAGATTTGAATTTCAAAAACCTCTAAAAAACTTGGAAAAAATAGTAAGGCCTCTAAATTATTTTACACATTTCTATCCAAACGAATGGAAATCTTACCGTCGAAACGAAAGTCAATAGAAATCAGTTTCCAGCCATAGTTTCCAACTGCAGTGAGTACTGCTACTAGCACAAATAAGGTATAAAATAAAAATATTGCCTGAATAGAAAAAGTAAAAAACAATAGAAGTTAGCTAGCACAATTCCCAGTTTGTATATAAGTGCAGACCAACAGCACAGTTGAAATACTTACAAGCGCAAACACAAATCCAGTGCAATCCTTCCTTTCATTTAACCTCTCGTTCTCCGGGCGAACTGCATCTGTCTCGTCGCATTCCGGTAGTTCCTTTCATTTAACCTCTCGTTCTCCGGGCGAACTGCATCTGTCTCGTCGCATTCCGGTGCTTTCTGGATGTTTGCTTCGGACTCGGACTTACGTAACTCACCCAAGCGATGTCGAACCATGATTTTAAAATAAGCTTCAGACCTGGGATGAAATCAAGGTTGTATTTTATATTCCTGAAGGAAACAGAGTTTGTCTTGAGGTAGCACAAAAACTGTTGATTGATGCGGTACCTACAAATGGCTGTGCTACCCTGAAAAATATTTTATTGAAAGACATGAATGAAGATTATGTTCCTCGGAGTCAATGAACCGTCTTAATTACCTCTTAAATACAATTTGGTACTGTGATATCAAAAGAAGTAAGTACTTAAGTAATCTAATTATGTTCCTTTTTTTCGTTGAGCGAAAGCCACAGAAAAAAAGTTTGACAATCAAAAAGCAAAAAGTTCTTTACTGTAGATGGTGGAATGGTGATACATGGCAGGTGACTGATAATGTCGACGGCATGACGTTTCGTTAATCCGGATTATATATTTTCTTAATACTATTAGCAAGCGTATTAAAAACAAGAACGAATCAGTTCAAAAAGTCGTTAGAAAAGAGTACCTAAAATTTGTTTATTTCCCTGGATAGATAGATCGGTTTTCAAAAAAAAATTCATCTTATGTTAAAATAAATTTACAGTTAATCATTTCATTATTCTTATCATTAACTAAAAATAAAAACAATTTTTGTGCAAATGACCTTTTCAAATTCTTACAAAAGGTTTAACAGCAACAATATTAGCAAGCGTATTAAAAACAAGAACGAATCAGTTCAAAAAGTCGTTAGAAAAGAGTATCTAAAATTTGTTTATTTCCCTGGATAGATAGATCGGTTTTCAGAAAAAAATTTCATCTTATGTTAAAATAAATTTACAGTTAATCATTTCATTATTCTTATCATTAACTAAAAGTAAAAACAATTTTTGTGCAAATGACCTTTTCAAATTCTTACAAAAGGTTTAACAGCAACAATTATAACAACTTTTTTCAGGTAGCTAAATCGGTACACCAACAAAAGCTTGTAGCTCTTCAGTATCCTTGAAATCTTGACGCCAAATGGAAAACAAGACGATTGACAAAAAATGACAGACAGGAATCCAAAACAGTTTGGTCACAGTATTTACACAGCTTTCGTTAAAAGTACTGCAATTATGTTCCTTAGGTCCGGGATAAATGTGGTAGTGTAGAATGAATATGCAAAGTACAATCTCAACTGCAAAAAGAATCCATAAGCAACACCGCCAATTTTTGAATATTTTGGCTTCCCTGACAGTAAAAATCCTCTAAAGAAATGCAGAATAAAGTGGAGCACAAAATAAATATGACAAAGTTAAAAAATACTGAAATTCTAGAATTAAGGAATAGAGTAAAAAATACGTACAGTTTTGGCAAAGCAATCCAAGTGAAAAAATATCTCCACAAAGAAATAGAACATGGTCAGGTAAGCAAGTGGAGTGAATTCTGAAGTAGAAAAAATAAATTCCAAAAATTACGCGCAAGATTCACACGATGATGCTGGTAAAATGATATAATTTTCTGTTCTCAAGGGAACCATACCTATGGCATGAAAGTCAATGGAAATAATTTTCCAAGTAGGATTTCCAATGACAATACTTGTTCCAGTCAGCATTGCTACTATTGCAAAGAAGCTGTAAATGAGCAGTATTGCCTGGAAGTTTGGAAAAAAAAGAAAAAAAAAATTATCCCGCACTAGATAAAAGCTTGCATAGCATCCAAGTTGGATTTAATTGAACATGAAGGTACTTACAACTCTGACACTAGAGAAAGCAGCTCGGACGAACCACTCCCGGTACTCATTTTGCGTCTCGTTTTCCAGATTCATTGGTTCGATTTCCGCGGCATGTGGTTCGGACTCGGATTCCGAGGTGTGTGATTCGGATGCAGAGTTACGATTGCGGAGTTGATCCATGTTTTTGTTTTTTAAATAATAGTAGTTTAAAATTTGAACTCTGTGAAAAATTAATTTTTGAACCTGCAGTATTTATGGCTGTAATAGTCAGATTTTTTATAGATTTTACTAAAGAAGTAAAAAAAAAGGAGACAAAAATAATGTAGATGTGTTCTGTTCAGTTATCTCAATAAAATAGTGGTTGACCGGCAGACTGGTTTCATTACTACTCTTAAAAATATTATGGCAAGTAGAAGTAGAAAAACATATTGTGAGTCAATGACTCGTCTTAATTCTCTTTTTCTCTGATGCTACGTTTTGGATTAAAAATGAAACAGAACTTTTCCAAAATTCGAGAGTTTAGGTTGGCTGCTTATCCACTAAAAGAATTTACACTTCAAGTAAAAAAATACTACTACCATTTACGCCCATTCTTGTCTGCTTGGCCTCAATTAGCAGTGCACTTATGTATGTGCTTGCCGCTAAATAAAATAATAGTCATTGTTTCGTAGGGGCCATTCAATAAGAAGGTCACGCCTTTTGGGGGAGGGGATGCATGCCTAGCGGTAGCGTTACATGCTATGTTAAGTGCCCTATCCTGCAATGACCAAATACGTTACATGGGGAGGGGAGGGTGGTGGACCAGAAAAAAATCAGTTTTTTAGGTAATATTCTCTTTGAGTGGTCCCTTATGTCTAATAAACATAGGAATTAAAAAGTATATATTTAAGCCATTTTTTGTGGATTGTGGGTATAACAATGACAATAGTAGGTAAATTAATTCCTTGCAAATCAATGCCAAAAAATCGAAAATGTTTTTAAAAAGTAGTTACAAAAATGCAATTTATAATAGAAATTAATTTAATAGCGTAAAAAATCTTTTACAAGGCCACATTCATATTCATCCAGCACAACCATTATGGCATTTTTAAAATCTGGGCAAATCAACCTTCAAAAAATCAATTTGCTTCATCATAACAATTAAAAATAATAAAACATAATCTAACCAAAATATCTGATAAAAAATAGAAACAAAATAAAACAAATTTAAAACTCGCTATCATAAAACGCTTCGGCTGCAATTTCCACTTCAGCACCAGCAAGTATTGCCACTGAATTCTCATATTGTGTCATCCAACCAGAAAACAAGGCGATTGACCAACCATGACAGACAGGAATCCAAAATAGTTTAACCAAAGTATGCAAACAGGTTTCGTTAAAAGTGCTACAATTATGTTCTTCCGGTCCAGGAAAAATGTAGTGCTGTAGAACATACATGCAAAACAGAATCTCGGCTGAGGCAACAAAGAAGAGACATCTTCGCCAGATTCTGAAAGTTCTGACTTTGTTTGGGGTAAAAACTTTCTAAAAATAGTATACCAAATACCATACCAAATATTAAATTTTGAATAAACGTGACCCAAATAGGCTACCAAAAAATCGACAAGAAGAAGTACTCACACGCTTTGTAAAACAAATCAGGTGATAAAAAAATTCCACAAAAAAGTACAACACGGACGCATAAATGACTGTGAAGAATTCTGAAAAAGAAGAAAATCTTAAATTCATTTAAAATTCTAAAAAAGAGAAATCCATTGATTTGTTTATATTTCCCACCTTACCCATGGAATGAAAGTCTATAGAAACGATTTCCCAGCCTGGTTTTTCAATAACTATACCAAGTCCAGTTAGCACTGCCACTATCACAAAGAAGGCGTAACCGAGGAAAGAAACCTGAAAAAAGTTATCAAAATAAATATCTTATCAAATTTAATGGAAGTTAAGCGCAGTTTCAAGTTTAGCAAGCAACAAGGTTATTACTAAAATATCGTACCAGCCTACATGCCGAGAAGCGACTGCGAAAGAACCACTGCCGATACTCATCAATCCTTGCAATTTCTGGATTAACTGGTTCCGCTTCTGAAATCACTGGTTCGGCTTCCGGAATCCGTGGTTCCGACTGGGAGATGGGGGCTTCCAGTTCGGAATTTCGTCGGCGGAATAGATTCATGATTGAAAAATTAATAAATTCAATATTAAACGTAAGGGTAAAGTAAATAGAAAAAAATATGGTCGACTTATTCTCTTCAAATGTGTCACTAAAATGGTGATTGATTTGTATAACTGTTCTAAAAAGTATTTTGATGGAACTAAGTAATGAGTGGTCAGCCTGTATTGTCCAATTCTTTTTATCTTTGGACTTACATGGAAAAAAACTGAAACTCATGAAGTAAATTTATTCCATTTTCTCATTTATCCAAGGTATCTTAAGCCAGCTTATCCTCTAGTCAGCAGCAGTAAAATCGAGTTTGACAATTGCATCCCAAACCAAGTATGCTTGTTTTAATACTACGGCTTTAGATGAGAATTAATTCTCA
>JAHZMZ010001671.1:0-12275 GCA_027743805.1 Lepidocyrtoides sp. E14
CACCTGGGGAATGGCATACACCCACGTTTTGTTCTCACCCTTTATTGATTGTATTGATAAGCATCATGATAAGTGGGCAAATGCATTCAGAGTTTTATGCGAGGAATTCAATATTCCAGAATTTCTGCAAAGGGAATGCACGTAAAATATGTGAGTAGCTGCAATATGAAAAACCTGGGTGGTAAGCCGTACAGCATAATTTTGAATGAAGTGAATAAAAAATTTCTAAAGATAAAAAAACATGATTTGCCATTGTTCATTTCTCGGTCGAACTTTGTATGCACACTTTGCTTACTTTTCAAACCGACTGTCTTACTGCTAAAATAATAATGACAAATGAGAGCGTACTAACTAACTCCAATTAGCTCCATCATGAGAAATATCTCATAGATCACTACATACAAAATTGAGTGCAGAACCTGCTACATGGTACAGGAATAAACTATGATGCCGGTTCTTTGCTAAACCTCACATTTCAAGTAGTTTAGAATTTGACCCATAAAACTGTCGCTAAAATGGTCCAATTTAAATTAGTAACATGCAACACACATAAAATTATAATAATGCTACGCACGAAACTTTCTGGCTACCATTGCAGTGCTTCATAGATTTCATGACATTCATTCATACATTTTGTTGGCAGCAGCATGCAATAGAATTGAAATGACCTTGAGATGTGAGCAGCTGCTGGGTTGAGTGTTTTCGATTAAAACTGTTGGCATGGCATTGTATTCTGATCCGTCATTCCAAACTGAACCACGTATGCTGAATTGAAGCAAACTTACATTCTGGATTCTACTGGTTAAGTATTAGTAAACACAAAGGTAATTATCAAAAGATTCAAGCATTAATGTTACTTTGCAAGTTAACATTTTTAAGCATATTTCTTGGAAATTGTACAGCAGTATGGCTGCTAATGCCAAGTGCCTTAACATTCCTTCAAGTAGCAAGGAAATCACCCACGAATGGATAAAGCTAGTTACCGGACACGATGCCATTCCAGAAGGCTTACAAATCGAGGGGGACATTCAAGCAGGATTTGGATTTTTAAGCAGCATTTGCCGTGTTTCATATCGTACAAAGGATGGTGAACAACACAGCATAATAATTAAATTACTTCCGGCAGAATCCCAATTTTTAGAAATGACTGTTTCCGAAAGTGTTGATGAAAGAGAGATAAATTTCTACTCTATATTATTACCTGACCTTCTTGAGGTAGTGCCGGAGTTTGAAGAGAATATTTGCAAATACTACAACGGAGCTTTGATTCCAGCAGATAATGAGAAGGGTACACCAAGAGCTTCCATGTTAATAATGGATGATTTGAAGGTTCAGGGATTTGAAATGATGAGCATTGCAGGAGAAGCCTCACAACGGAATATAGACAGCTTTATAACTCTCCTCACCCGACTTCATTTCAGTGGTGCCGCAATATCTGCAAAGAAAGGGAAAACTCTGCCAGAACTTTATCCATTTCTTCAGGGAATTTCTGAAAGTAAATTTAAAGACTGGATACTAAAACTCACTGAAACCACAGAATCAGTCTATGTCTGTTTGGAGAAGGTACTGGAATCCCAAAATGTTTCAAAGGAAACATTTAAACGCTTTGAGAAGTTGAAGCCGCATGCTCTTCCTATTGCAGAAAAAGTTTATGACACTGGAAGAAAATTTCCTTGTTTGATTCATGGAGACATATGGCCGGCAAATATTCAAGTTCATAAGGAAGGTCGACTGCCTGTGAAACTCTTGGATTGGCAGTTGGTGGGCTACCTGGATCCTGCTTTTGATTTAAGCGCAACACTATTTACTATTTTCCTAAAGGAAGAGGTAAGTGTGGATAAATTTCGGGAATCGGTGAAACGGTATTATCATGAGTTTGTGCAGCTTTGTAAGGATAAGGGACATGAGGAGGTGATTCCGAAAAGGAGCTGTGAGGAATTTGAGCAATTCGTTTTGACATGGGGAATGGGATATTGCTACGTATTGTTTACGCCTTTTTTGGAAGCCATTGATAAATACCATGATAAGTGGGCAAACATGCTAAGACTTTTATGTGAAGATTTGAACATTCCCGAGTTTCTTCTGAAGGAATGTACGTGATAAAAAAATAAAAAGCTATGATTTTATTGTGAACGGAATAAAGCAAATGAATGATTATGAGATCCTTGTATAATTTTTTCCATGCTTACTTTGAATATATATGATTTTTGTGCTGTTAACATGCTTTAAAGTTTTCATTTTGACCTGACCTGGTGGCACAACTTCAGTTGTTGCATTAAATGTTCTTTACCTGAAAATTAAAGTTGGTTCAAATAACGTCCCGAGGAGAATGACAATGATTATCCGATAATTTTCCCCCGAACAATCTCCTCTCCATGAAATGTTTCCCTTCATGAAAATTTCACCAAAAAGTGCTTTCCCTGCCGGACACATACTCAGCAAAGCATCTTGCCCAGCATAAAACTTTCCCGTTGCATACATTACCCGCCAGGGCAAAGGTATGGTGATTGCCTCTGTGATACTAGCGTGACCAAATGGGTACCCGTTTACCTTTAATGTTATCCAAATTTGTTTAAAAATACGCTGCGATTGGCACCATCAGCATTAAGTGGAATGGGCAATGCCCATTGGGAATTTTATGGGAACAAACGATCTCAATTCCGCCGGAACAATTAGGAGCAACCTTATTACAAATTTTTATACCAACCCAAAAATACGTAAATGCTGACGCAACACATGCATTTCTTGGGTTCAAAACATATTAAAGTATGTGCATATGTTTTTTACACCATTGAATTTACATAATTTGTTTGATTTTGCACCTAAAAACAGTCTAGATACATACAACTCATATATTCAGTGGATATTTTTCTAGAGTCAACTTTTAACCATTGAAATTATTACAGATATTTTAAGTAGTAAAGTATCTATAAACTGAATAAATTAATTTAAGAACATTGAGACGTCAATGTGTATTAATATTTAAAAGAAAAATATCAATCTGTACACTGTACAACAGGAACATGACATTAGTGAATTTAATTTTTTCAGAGGAACGGTTGAAACATGAACAATGAACAATATAAGTGTACCACCTATCTCAGAACAGAACAATCAATATAAAATTTACGTGAAAAAATATAGAACAAGTACACAACTGTTCGTGCAACACTGCAACACATGCAATACCACATCACATCACTATCAAGTGCCAATGATATAAATGAAGTGACCTTGAGTATTTAGCAGCTGCTATGTGTAGTGTGTACATAATTTCAATCTTTGGCCACTTGAGTATCATCATCAATATCAAGTAGACATTACTTAACCATGCTTCAAAAAAGCACCATCAACATCAAAACCATAAATACCTAGACTACTGAATTAAATGTAGGAACGAAACTGGGGATATCTTCTTTCTGCATCCATCCTTGTAATTGAAGAAAGTCAGAACTCAAATTATATTTAAATGGCTTTTAATGCCAATTGTCTTCACATTCCTTCATCAACAGAGGAAATCACTCCAGAATGGGTAAAACAAGTTACCGGACACGATGCCATTTCACAGGATTTCCACATTGAGGGCGAAATTCAGGCCGGAGTTGGTTTCATGAGTAGCATGTGCCGTGTTTCGTATACTACCAAAACTGGTGACAAGCACAAGATAATTGTGAAGTTACTACCGACAGAAACCGAAGCATTGGAGATGGCCCTAGCGGAACGTACTGATGAAAGAGAGATAAAGTTTTACTCCATCATTTTGCCTGATCTTCTCGAGGTAATTCCTGAATTGGAGGAAAATGTTTGTAAATACTACAACGGAGCTGTTATTCCAGCAGATGAAGAAAAGGGCACGCCGAAAGCTTCCATGCTTATCATGGAGGACTTGAGAGCGCTTGGATATGAAATGATGGATTTTTCTGGAGATGGGTCTGAGGTCACAATGCAAAGCTTGATAACTATTTTGGCTCGTCTTCACTATGGAGGAATGGCTGTGTCAATGAAAAAGCAAAAGTCTATACCAGAAATGTACCCTTTTTTGCAAGCACTTTCACCAACTGCATTTAAGGAGTGGAAATGGATAACGGAAATTACAAGAATGACTGATAAAAGCTTTTCACAGCTAGAAAATCTGTTGGAATCCCAAAACGTTTCCAAGGAAACCTGGAAACGTTACGAGAAGCTTAAATGTGTCTCGAACGATGTTGGAAGAAGCGTTTACGAGGCTGGGAGAAAATGGCCCTGTTTGATTCATTCAGATGTGTGGGTGCCAAATATTCAAACTCACAAGAAGGGTCGGCTTCCCGTAAAGATTTTGGATTGGCAATGGGTAGGCTACTGGGATCCTGCATTTGATTTATCTATGGTCCTCTTTACGGTTCTTCCAAAGGAAAAACTGACCGCAGATAATGTTCGGAGGTGGGTGAAATTGTATTACCATGGGTTTATGCAGCTCTGTAAGGACAAGGGTCATGAGGAGATTATTCGTGGAAGAAGCTGCGAAGAATTTGAAGAATTCTTTTTCACGTGGGGACTAGGTTACACATATGTAATGTTTGCACCATTTGTTGAATGTTTTAAAAAAGATTATGCCAAATATGCAAACGCGTTCAGGGTATTTTGTGAGGACTTTAATCTTCCAGAATTCCTTTTGGAGAACTGCCAATCAGCTCAATGAATTATGCTGCTGGTATCAGTCAGTAGGATGATACAATGTTTGCAAATAATGAAAAATGGTTAATGACAGCATAAAATAAATGATTATTTTTTGTTTTGACCAGCATACATGAAACTGATGAATTTGTTTATTTTATTGGCATTTGGTATACAGTATCATTTAAAATCATGGACTGACTGGCAATGATGTAAGGATAAGTTAGTACTGGTTTTAGTAGCCAGTGCATGGCATGAACACGAGTATCCATAAGTACTGAACCCTTATTCAATGAAGTTGGAAGGCTTTCGTAAAGTTCTGTATCCGTACTTTTAGACTTCATTTCATGCTGCTCAAGATCACATCCCGTTTTTGCTCTCATTTTTACTTCCCCGATTCTCGGAATCCGTCGTAACAAGATGAGGTTGACTTAAATACTTGTCCACAGTCTGAACTCCAGACAATATTGGTTTTTACCGGTATTTTCCGTGTATTTTTCTGGACATTGTAAAAAACATTTGTACACTAGTAGGGTAAAAACATACAGGGTAAGTTTTTGGATGTCATAACAGCAGGGGAATATAGATTTTTTTGTAATTTATAAATTAAAAATAAATTAATTCTGGAATACTCCTCCAAAACGGAAAGTTGCCACTGCCTGGTGTGAAATTGTTGCTTCCGTGTCCAACTGGAATGAGCTATTACTAGCACTGCACAAGTACATATTAATGTAGCTACACATTCATGTGAACATATTTCTAATGCCTAAGCCGTAGGTAGAACTTTGGAAGGATTTTTTTTTGCTATAAAAGTGATGAAAGTGCAAAATAGGTATGCTATTTCATTTTTCCAGTCTTGAATCGTTCCGTAAAAGTTTAGAGAAGCTTTCTTTCGTCGTCCTGTATCCTTACAGTATGATTCCAGAATATGCGTGGTTCAAAGCAGGTTCCATTTTTTCTTTTTCTCCCGTCTCCCATTCATCTCTAATAATAGTTCTCTAGCAAACTCTTTGTCTCGATAGTACTTATTGGAAATGAGCTTAATTTAAGAAAGCAAGCATTGATATATGCCATCATTTTCAAATAAGATTGCTTTTCCGGTAATACCTGCTCATATTTGTAGTGAACATGTTATATGTCTAAAGTGTAATAAAAGTTTAGCCCACAATGATATACCAATCTGCATAATTATAGACATATTCAGCAGAGGCAGCCACATAAAAATAAACGTAATCAAAATTTAGCCCACTTGATTATTTTCTTTCCGTCAGCATAGCTGAGTGAGTAGGATGTGTTTAAAGGTGATGCTACAACATACCCGGAGTTGATTAGTTATGTCGTGTTGAAAATAAATACTTAAATTATTTTAGTTAGGTTGTAGAGTCAGATAAAGTAAAATCAACTCTTGCATGTAGTTAATTACCCAGCACGACGACATACTTTTAATTGAATTTTTAGGTATTTGTAGTCTGTATTGTAATGAATTATATAATTAAAACCTGCAACCGTGAAAATTAGGTTGTTGGCAGCAGATATCCAGAACACCGACTCTAGACATTTGATTATGACTCGTAACAATTTGAATCTTGTAAAATATTCACATGCACACCAGTTACATACTGTTTTTATTGCGACTTAAATTATTTAGTTGGTTGTAGAGTCAGATTAAGTAAAATCAACTCTGCATGTAGTTAATTACCCAGCACGACGACATACTTTTAATTGGATTTTTAGGTATTTGTAGTCTGTAATGTAATGAATTATAATTAAAACCTGCAACCATGAAAATTAGGTTGTTGGCAGCAGATATCCAGAACACCGACTCTAGACATTTGATTATGACTCGTAACAACTTGAATCTTGTAAAATATTCACATGCACACCAGTTACATAATGTTTTTATTGCGTTCAAGTGAATAACCCATATAATAATGCAAAGTGAAAGTACCACTACCGTCAGTATATATTGTAGAAACTAAAGACGACGTTTGGAACCGGGACGAGACCACGATATGTATTTAGCACATTACATCCCACGAATTCGTTGAAATCCTCTTGGTCAAAATTTTGAGAATTATAAAAGGTCATGAATCATGAACATAGATAGTGCATAGTGCAGCTTAGGTGCTGCAAACTGTGCTAAAACCATGCCTGTGCAAGTCTGTTGGACAGACGGCTAAATTTGCCCTGAAATTGAAATTATTTACGTATTTGCGATGCATTGATTTCACATGACCAGCTTTGATTTCCGAAAATGCACAAACTGCTAGAACGATCAGGGAGAAGATAATTGTGAGCGTGATCATGTAATTGAATAACATAGACATAATATGGAAGCAGAGGATACGCTTGTCATAAAATTATCATACTGTAGCTATTATAATTAGTCATGAAAACTAGTTTCTTCATGAAAATAAAATATTTAGTAGCGCTGCTGACTAGAAAAAAAATACCAAATTGTATTCAATTTAACTTGTCATTTTGTCATCTGCTAAAAAAATAAATATCAATAGTGGTAGACATGTAAAATTGGATACTAGCATAATATTTGTCTTTTTTTACGGTGGTGGTGGGAAGCATTGACGCACGCATTATCTGTCATTTTATTGCTCTCCATGGTAGCATTACCATGACTTTATTGCTGCATAGTGAGTTAAAAGCTTTTAATTAATCGATTCCCCATTTCCTAATGCACACACAGACTCAGCTATAACTTTTTGTCCAGCAACACAATTCCAATAATGTCGCATGTTTTAGAGCTGCTTATGGAAGAATGTACATACTACTAATGGGACATGTTCAAATTATGCAAGAAATTATAGCTACATAGTTCCCACAGTTGTATATGCTTTCATGATATTTGCCATATTATTTATTTATTTCATTTAGAATTCACCATTCCAGGAGACCGTATAACAATTACTGCACTTTCGCCGATCGTGATGACAGAGACCTTGGAAGTAAATTACCAGGTTTTAAGACAGTAATATTCCTACCAAAATAAAATCCCTATACTATACCATGCTCCCTCTAATTCAGCAAAAAAACATTCTTTTAATAGCATGGGTGGTTAAGCACCACCATATACCAGTGCTTAGGTGTTAGGTAGCAGTTATTTTTTGTGCAAAATTGTTTGCCCATTCCTGTTTTTTTTTTTTGTTCAATTGTATAAGATACAATGTACATACTCGGCAATGAATAATGCATAGCATCATTTTGCATTTGAATGATACTCCTTCAACCCAAGCCAATTGCCATGGTCTGCCAAATACTAATATAGCAACTACATAGTATTGGATGATAAGGCTTGCTACAATTTTGCTTGTCGTCATGTGGAAGGTGTGCACTGGGACAAGTTAAAATTATGTACATTTATTTTGCTGAAATATGGTATCAATGTTACTTCATTTATCATGGAAAATTACTTTACACGCAAAACCTGAAATGTTGCGCTGCGCTGAACAACGCTTACTCTCTGTACCTAGATATTATTTTTTTAAGCAGTGTGATACGGTAATGGCATAGTAAGCTAAAATCTTTTAGAATTAGTTGTGGGACTGAGAGTCTACTACAACAACCAAACCATCTTATTTATTTATTTATTTATTTATAATTGTGCATGGTCTCATGACCATGTTTTTTCCCATGGGTAATGTTTTGAAGCCGGTATAGACTGTTATAGTTGTAGTTGCTGACAAAACCCGGGTATTGTAAAACTTTCGTATTTTTACATTGGTCAATAGAAAAAGTAATTATATAGTTTATTGGACAAGCTTTTTGCTAAACAGCAACCAGTACCAACCAGACTGGTATCAGAGGATTGAAGACAATCAGCCAGAAAGTACAGCAATTTGTTCCATGTTGCAATTTCCAGTTGAACACTGACTGCTTTGAAGCAAACAAGCAGACAGAGAGAGAGAGAATACAACTTCAAGTTTACATATACATTTTTTACTGCGCATTTCAAGTGTGTCTTATCAGAAGCGTATTATTAGTTATTTATAAATGTCAATGTCCCGATAAATTTTCTGTTGCTAAAATGTTTGCTCAGTGGCTCTTCAGAATTAAGTAGAAGTGGACACTTTATTTAGAACAGTTGCAAGTGGGAGAGCAAAGTGAAGCAAAATGTTTTTTGTGGCGGGACTGATAGTTTAGTTTGTTGTAATGCTCTGAAAAACCAAGTTTTTTTCCCATAATAAGCTACGATGTCTAACGTAGAAGAAAATTCGCAACTAATCCAGCATTCAGCCACACCACCACCATTTCATCAACGGAATGGCTCACTGTCACCATTCCCTTGTTTTTCAAACATTTCCCAAAATAAATCGTACGGATCTCTTGAATTGATAAAAATGGCACTGGTGAACAATGACCTGTTTCAAAATGTTGAGCCATATTGTATAAGCCATATTGCGGAGCAAATGGTATATGAGGAATATTTGGAGGGAGATGTAATAATTCAAGAGTCGAGTCCTGGAGGAAAGCTTTACGTAATAGAATGTGAGTATTGCTGTCAGGTAGAAAAATAGAATGCCAATTAAAATCTAAGCAATTGGTTTTTAAATAAAATTTTTGCTAATTTCTTAGATGGAGCAGCACAGGTATTCCGAAACGGTGCTCCTCTCTGTTATCTTCCAGCCGGAAAACTCTTTGGTGAATTAGCTCTCCTTTTCAAGTGGCAACACAGCGTCACCTTTAAGGCTGCATCATCTCCATGTCAACTCTGGACCCTGGAGGGTGAAAAACTAGAAGAAATCCTGAAACACGGCTGGAAACGACATGCATACGTACAATTTATGACAGCACTGCCTCTCTTCAAACATCTTCCAGAAAACAAGTTGATTCGACTCAGTTGGCAAATTGGGGAACAGGATTACATGCACGGAGAGTACATTATAAAGCAAGGGACACATGCCACCAAATTCTTTGTTATTCAGCGAGGTCGTGTAAAAGTAACCATAAAGGAGAGGGAAGACGCAGAAAAGTTTGTGAGGGTTATGCATCAAGGCGACTTTTTTGGAGAGAAAGCTCTTCTAAGCCAACAACAGTTGGACTCGGAAGGCTGCTCTGGCTCGCATCAAAAGGAAGACCAAATTGAAGAAGGAAACAATGTGGTTGCCAAGGGATCATCAAATCCAAGTGTTGGAGTTAGAACAGCTAATGTAATTGTAGATGATGAAAATGGTGTGACATGCTTGGTTATTGATAGGGAGGCATTCTATCAATTTTTTCGGGGTTTGGAACAACAAGTGGCGAGACGTTACATCAATGAATAATATTGTATCTTCTAGAAGTAGTTGGAGTGGAAAGAAATCTATCAGCATAATATAAATGATTCTTAGATATTAATATTTTGTTTTAGAGAAAATGGAACAATATTTTGTTACATCGTGTATTTTAATGCAATATGTATGTAAAATAAGGAAGAATTGATAGTGTCAATTTATTTTCACTTTGTATTTATTTATGCAGTTTATCATGTATGTACAAGTATTATACTATCACAGTATTATAATAATAATAATAACCTCTTTTGTAGGTTTGATTTAATAAATGAATAAATAAAAATATACGATAGAAAATTTAATGCAATTTTGGTAGGATTTATATGCATTAGTTTCTGGAAAGGTTAGTTTAATTTCTTAGAACTGATGAAAAAACAAAAAAAAAATCAATAGTTGCGATAATTGGTGGTAAAACAAGTGTGAGATGTGAAGTATACTAAGAATGACTGACAAATAAAGGTTACAGCTTTATGTTTTCGCCGACTCCAATTTAATACAGAAATCATTTTAAAACTGTTTTTTCCCCTATTGTTTACATTATCTCGTGCTGGAAGTATCACCACAAACTGTGATGCTGAAACGGATGAGTAGGTTTAATTCACTTCCCTTGAAACTTTGAGACGGAAAGCATAATAATATACTCACGTGTTAATGGCGTGAGTAGTCATTAATACCAAAATAGCATGGCTATATAGTTTACCATTTTGATAAAAAACATTTGTATCTTTATTGTGATGTCGTGACACAAAGACACGCGTAAACATTTTTTTTTCCATGAATCGTAAAGAGAAAATGTACAATTTCTCGTTAGGAAACGCCTTTGATCTAACCAACGTAGAAAATGGAAATATACTGGTTGGCTGAGTAGACAGCTTGAATGAATATGAAAAGATCGGAGAAGTCACCAGAAGCTTCATTTTTGGTGTTGGGAGTAAATGAATTGACAGCTGCCTACCATCTTATTATACTTATCTGGTTACTTTCCTGTTTTGCTATTAGTAATGACACGTCAGACCATGTTTCTAGACGTTATATTCTTTTCTTTCCATCTTCCACGCTCCTATAACGACCTCTGCGTCCTAAATTTTGTTACCGGCTACCGTTAATTTATAAAGTCATGCTGCTCATTAAATTAAATATAGTTATATCATATTAAAAGTGTAGAACAAATTTCATCTTGCTTGTATGTCTGTCTACCACAAAATCACTCAAGAAATACTAGACAGGCAAAAATTACACAATCTTGTTCATCTTATCGTGTTACCAAATTATGTTACGTTGAAATCATGTCAAATCCTTAATTATTTGTCTAGGGACGAAAAAGGTTAAAGTTCATAGATCAATGATTCAAATTAGTGTATCTACAAAATGATAAATTTTATCACGTCATTGCTAGAATTGTAAATGTCAGTGCTAGTTTAATTTCATTCACGTCTATACTAATTAGCAGCAACATGGTTTTCATTATTGATCATCGTTTTCCAAAATTACACCTGTCATCCAACAAACCTTGCTTTTTAGAAGGCGCTAATAATTTGTCGAGCTCGCAGTCAAGCTCAGCAACTTCCCCTTTCTCTTTTCTTTTTCAGCGACTATAACGACCATCTCATGTTAAGTTTATGTAGAATCTGTACAACAACATCCTAGAACCAAAAAGGAAAGTGTCTCTTCGCCTCCCTTCCCAGTTCTCCTTGATCTTCTCAGCATATCACAAGTATTTTGTTTTCCCACTCTGATTTCACCTAAAACTACTAGTGGTGCATTATAAAATGTGGACATCAAGTTCGATCACAATGAATGATAGTACATTTACTTCAATTTTCAACACAAATATTGGTCTTCCAACCAATGGCTCAACATCCTCTTCTCTATCGCCAATTTTTGAATCTTTTTGTGAAAATCTACAAACAATTGGTGGAGCGTACAATGTAGCCCATGGCTATGCCAGCCTCACGGTCTGCCTGTTTGGAACATTGGCGAACATTTTGAACTTGATTATTCTTACGAGAAAGGAAATGGTTAACTCCACAAATATTATTTTAACTGGATTGGCTTTCGCTGATTTACTCACTACAGTAGAGTACGTGCCATACGCAATCTATACGGATTTTTTACCCGATCCTGTGAACGGTAAAAGGAGAAAAACCTACCTGTGGGCACTTTATGTTTTGATTCATTCCAATTTTTCTCAGGTAATATTTTTTCAAATTACTGTTACAATTTTTCCCATTAAAATATTTTTTTAAAACTTTTTATTATGTTAAAGGTGTGTCACACAATCGCTATTTGGCTTACGGTCACTGTAGCTGTCTGGCGTTACGTCATGATTTCCATGCC
>JAHZMZ010001672.1:0-14410 GCA_027743805.1 Lepidocyrtoides sp. E14
CATAAAGATTCACTTTGATGACTTCTCCTGTCGCTTCTATCATTACATTCGCTTATTCACTTGGACCGCTTCACATCTTACTTTCTGTCTCCCAATAGTAATGGTCTACCACCACCACTACTACTACCACTGTTGTTGACAACAGCTTACCATTTTCTTTTCACGACAAATCTTGCGACTCAGGGTGGTAATGATAATTTACCTTTGGCTTTACTCAGGTTTTACCATTATGAAATGAATACCATCGACAATAAAAAATTTTGTCGTCATTTTGGATATGCGCATCGTTTGACCAGACCCCCAAACACGTTCAATCGACGACAAAATAAAATTATTATTAAAATAAAATATATTTTACTTGCTCGCTTGAGGAGACCATTACTCTCGGTATATTTCTCAATTAGTTCTATAATGGTTCTCTTCGGTTACATATGTATGTACCTTAAGATTGACATCACTCTGCCTGCCAAATAATGACCATTTCACAATTATTATTGCTGCAGCTCTGATGTAGCAGAACGATGCTATTATGCTAATCACTAAAATGTTCAAGCTGTATGAAGTTTGTCGCTCTTGTCTGTCGTTGTGATCATCAGCATCGTTCTTTAAAGCAGAAAAAACTTAATAGTTATGTTGACTGTTATAGCCCTATGTGAATAATTGCACCTATCACAATTTTTGAAGATAATTATTGTCATAAGTATTGCTCGCATATATCTGTGAAATGGAAAAGTATCAGGCATTGTAAAAGCATATTACACACTTTCTCTATTGTGCCAAATCTATAAATTAATAAGCTGGTAGCTGGTGGCTTGAACAGAGGAATGATTCTTCACAAATTAATTTCAGTGAAAATAATAAAATAAATTAAAACGGTATATACAACCGTCATAGCACAATGAAGGAAATTATTATGTTTTGATATTTCAAGCAATGCATCAATTATATTTAAAGTACAAGCTTGCAAATATCCAGACTAATTGTTTCACTGTCCAAAGAGTTTGGTGTAAATCGAATGAAAATTGCGCCACGTCCACCAGACCAGAACTGGTGTATGCGTTATCCAACTTCACATATCATCCAAAAATGTTCCGTTGATGTAGGAAACGCAGAGAGGGAAATAGCAACGTAAGCGAGAGAAAAACCTGGCGACGCATCGCAGTGAGAAGTAGATATAGCGGGTTATTATAACAGCAAATATTAACTACTGGCTTTTATAGTAATAATGTCATTGTCGTAATTTTGTAGTAGTAGTTGGTTGGTAGGCGCTGTTGCTGTTTCCAGTGGAGGTGATTCACAAGAATGATATGACATATGTAGGTATATATTTACTTGGCCGTAATAATACCATGAGCGAGAGAGAAGTACGAGGAAATGCCAAATACCCATGAAGTATTATTACCCAAATTCAGCCGAGCTGAAAATAAACCAACAAAATAAAAGATATCTACAGCTCGCCACGTACCTAAGTTGCTGGAAAAGTTGCTTTGCTTGAATTTCTTTACCACACCATTGCCCTGGTGGAGAGTGAAGCCTGGAAACCCCTTCATTTATTTCATCCTTTTCTCTCTCTCTCTCTCTCTCTTACACACACACACTTACTAGTATATCGTGGTGATTTCGACTTGCTGTTAACTTAACTCACATAATATATTATACCAGTGCAATCGTAGCAGTAGACGACATGCACTTATAAACACATTCATACTTACAGGGGAGGTACAAAAGCAAAGATAAACAAAATCTCTCGCATTATAACCAAATTATAAATACATACATAATACGTGGCAATATGACTGAAAAACTTTTCACAGTGAATCAGTGAATACAGTAGAAACAGTGAATAAAAGCTTCGCGTTGTTGCCTCATCTGATGTTCGCTTCAGTACTCTTGGTTGAGCGTACTGGGATTTCTTGGATCAGATCCGATGCTTACAGAGTAACCAGAGTTGGGTTTCGAACATTTCACCAATAAAATTGGAAGGAAGCATGCACTTTCTCTTTCAAACTTGATACAATATTCTAGTCTCCATTCACAGACAACTTTTTAGTTTAGTCCTTGCTGTCCTTCCATCTTATTTCGTGTTTTACCATCGTCCATCCGTCCACTCATTCATCCGTATCCTCATATTATTTTTTTTTTAGATTTTTACAGACCGAGAGGTAGAGCAATATATATATATACATGTTTGGTCGGTCTAGGCATTATATAATAGTATTACTGTGACTGCCTACCACTGCACTGTACTACTATCGCCACCGTCTTATTATTATTATTATTATTATCAAACTTCTCTTCTTCTCTCCAGAGAAATAATATCACTTACTCTCTTTCGTCCTCTCTAGACAGTCTTTTCTCTCTCTCTCTCTCACTCTCACTTCACTCCGAAATGGAGAATAAGAGAGCGAGAGTTATAGAAATAAATGGCAATCGTTCCACTGAACAAGATCTTCTCCTCAATGGGTAATTTCACAGTAATGGAATACAGCGGGGATTGAATTTTCTACTCTAATTGGCTCTGTCAGTCAAACAAATCGCTTTGTACGCCAGCTAGCACTACTACCACTTTTACGTTTATTATTAGCGCTGCACACATAAACCTATGTTGTAGGCATGTATACCAGTTGATGGCGTATCGCTTTGTAAACCATATACTAGTATTTTTCTCTTCTCATCCATTCAATCCTTTTCTTCAGGTTCTTTTGTGCACACTATCAAATTAATGTAATGTTCTTTAACGTTACTTTCCCTGAAACAAACCACTTTCTTTCACTTTTCTTTTATTATGAAAACTAGGTATGCATGCAAAACGTTAAAAGAAAACAGTAAGTAAAAACAAAGCCTTTGACGTTAAACAAGTCTTCATGAAGTAAATAATATGCATATAAGGTACATGATCAAAATGGTAAACACTAAACACAAAGGTAGGAATGGAAATACGAGCATGAAAAACAGACCAAAAACAGGCAGTTATGTTTTAAAATGGTTTGTATTAAAGCGCATCGTAAACTAGAGAAAGAGAAGGTATGAATACCGTTTTGTATATCGTGTGCACAAGCACATAGCCCATTAAACGTTTAATATGCTTTCTCTTCTTTCACGGTACTTGTTTCCTTTCTTTTTTTTCTCCTTTCCTTCCGTCATTCTTGCACTCCGACCGACACGTAACATGACAGAAGTTTAAGACCTGAAAGTAGATGAGTGTGAAAACACAAGAGAGGCCATCTTCAACTCAATCCTTTATTGTCTGTTTAACTAAGCTCCTAAAACCTTAAATCTATTCAATAGCGTCAGTTAAGACTATATAATTGTAAGACTTCTGCCTGACTTCTTCCTCTTTTTGTTCACTGCAGCTTTGACTATATAGGTGTGTATTTTGAACGTGCCTAGTGCCTATATTACAAGAGCCCAAATAAGACTTTTTTTGCTCGGCCTATCATAATATTTCTCTGCTCGTATTATTATTTGTTCGCTCCATATCCTACAAAATTATATTCCACTAACCGAAACGGAAAGATTCAATGGCTATCAATGTGCATTAAAGCTGTACAAACGGGAATAATATGCCCACGGTATAAAATGGAAAAGTATATACTCAGAGCAGAAAAAAAAATCTACCATGTTACTACGAAAGCTTCATTCATTCACTTGGAGAAAATGGATGTTCAGAGATTACTTCTTTAAAGATCCTTTTACACATTCTCTTTTTAGTTTTCCCTCTGCAGAAGTCGTTAGCTGCCACAAAATGCCTCTTTTAATGCCTTTACTTTATTCATTCACTCACATTTTACTTCTTTTCCACTTTCTAACATTAAAAGCCA
This sequence comes from Lepidocyrtoides sp. E14, assembly GCA_027743805.1. Classification (NCBI taxonomy): domain Eukaryota; kingdom Metazoa; phylum Arthropoda; class Collembola; order Entomobryomorpha; family Entomobryidae; genus Lepidocyrtoides; species Lepidocyrtoides sp. E14. The sequence continues at coordinate 3,822 of JAHZMZ010001672.1, forward strand.
TTGTAAAAGTGATATTATCCCTTGCTTCACAAGTATACAAGTGAGGGAAAAGTATCATAAAATATTTAGCGATGTCGTTTCCTAATTTGAACATGAGGATGGAAGGAGAGAACAGATGAAGTGAAAGAACTATGGGAAAGGACAATAATTTTGCTTTCGCTCCCCCATGCTAGCTGATGACAGAAAAGAAGAGTTTTATAGAACCATTACACACGCATACAAACTACTGTTTTTCCTCATACAACTTTAATTCGAGAAACGAATAGTTCAAATCATCCTTTTTTGGTAATACAGTGGTACTCATTAAAAGACAATAATTATTAAAGTTTTCATTAAACGCACGAGTAATTAACTAAAGGCGATTCTCGTCCCAACCGAAAATCTAGTAAAAACTATGAATTATTGGTGAAGTTTGAAATGCATCTTTAATCCCGATTTTAACCCATAAATCGGGATTCTCAATTGTGTGTGGTTGTAATACATTCTCCGAGGTGGTGTACGCACAAAGTTCAAAAACACGCGTTTGGCCGTCACACCAATTTACCACTCGGTTCGTAAACACTTTTCTAGACAGATGGTACACTTGAAAAACTTCAGTTATCAAAAACGCGTGTACCTATGTACATTACATGTACATACTTACAAGCATAAAGTCAGAATGAATTCCCAATATTTAATGAACAGTCATGTAGCCTCGAGCAATCATCCAACCATGAATCTTTGAACCACCATCATCATCATGGGGTACATTTTGGTTAGTTCAGGGATAATATTTTGCGTACCTTTCAATATTTTTGATCATCACTCATTCCTATTATTATCAACAGAAAAGAATTTTGTTGAATCTGTAGAAAAGCCACGGTAGTGTGTAGATGGAGATTGTTTCATTATTATTAGGAACTGAAAATATTGATGTACAGTATGTACGTACTTTTATATAATACGGTTGACTACGTAAACAATATGAAAAAGGATCCCTAACACTAACACATTTTGGTTCCGGCTCGCCTCATCAGAACAAACCAAACCACGAAACTCACCGTCAGTCAACCCTTTCTAGTTCATCGAACACGGTAACTATATGCATCCATTTCTGGAGCTAGAAAAACTATATGACAGAAAAAAGAAGATTTTTCTGTGTAAACTATATATTAAATAAAACTATTCTCAGGTTTACAGATTTCATTTTCCAGTACAAATCCCTCGCAAGGTTAAGCAAGAAAAATTAGCAGCAAACATACTAAACCTTACAGCCCAAAAGCATGTAGGTTTCCTATATTACATACATGTAAGAAACTGACACAAAGTAATTTGACATATGATGTCAAAGGGTTGGGCTTGTTGACAATCCATTTTCTTTCCTTTTATACTGAACATAAATGTACGCGACATAATGGAATAGGTACATGTGTACAATTTGCATAGAAAAAGAGACTACAATGTAGTACGGTTAACAAATTGAAATTAAATTATTATGATAAATTGCTAAATTTTTACTGTCATGTTCCTACCTACTCTTTGACAGCTACACATTAACTTTGTGTGCAATGTGTCACAAATAATTCGCCGGCAAAAAGAGAATCTTTTTAAAGCATGTCATCCATACATATAACCAATGGATCATACCATGCAGCAAGTGCGCAATAATAATACTTTGTGTTTAGAGTATCAAAATGGTTTCTACTAACTAAATCGTAAGCCTTGTACTTAAATAACTGTATATTATAGCTCACAATCAATAAGTAAGCATGGATTTGTTGACGTAGCAGTATAATATGTGCAGAAGCTATCATTACCAAGATCAGCGTATATGAGTGAGCTATGTGAATTGTGGAAATATAAAGTGATTTTTATTTAAGGAAGGATTCGCATTTCACATGCATTGCTTACATGTGTCGGTCGGTACTCTATTTAACATCCTACTTACTAAACTAAAACTACAAAGTAAATAAGCCACCACAACACAAATAGCCATCATCATAATCAAAATTGGCAACGACTCCGATGACTGCATGTACAATTTTGCGTTTTTTTCTCTTCTTTTTGCTTTGCACAGAATACTTCGTTGATGATGATGACGATGATGATTTGTAACAAACAGCCCTTTAAACATTTTTACAACTACTGACTGATGACTACTACTACTACTAACACTCACTTATACTATTACGTGCTGTCTGCAATAATAATCCAAGTATTTTTTTCGTTTTGGTTGTTCCGATATGATATATGTAAATGTGCCAGAGAGTAACATTATGTCAGAGAGAAGTAATATTTACTTTCATTCCACTTTTTTTCCTGCTGCCAATGAAATGTTTGCCGCTCGCTTCTCTTCTTCTTCCTTTCCTCCGTCGTCGTTGTAGTGGAAAAGATATTATGAAGTAGAACAAGCTATTGAAGTCAAAGTAGTTTTTACTGATACTGTAGTACAAAGACCGACATGACATATTCTGCTTCATTTCCATAAATTCGTTACACATATCTTATCATTTTGAAATACAACTTGAATGATGAACACAACGCATTAAAAAGTCTAGAATATTTTTAAAACGCTCACTTCCTCACTTTTCCTGCTACAATTTACTCGTCGTTTTCAACAGAAAAGGTATGCGTGTGCTTGTAAATGAACAGCGTTAGTTTTCCTAACTTATTTTTTTTCAAAATAATAATCTGAACAGCAAGCAAACATGTAACGCTACGACAGAAGAGCAAACATGCCAACAAACCTTCACCCTTCACTAAGAATCTCATTCTAGGAATTACCTCATCCAAAAATCATAACCCATCTATACGCAAAAACTTTTTAGTTTTTCGTTCCTCCTACTAATACCAACACCAAAGTCTTCATCATTTTAGGTATAACTTACTAGATACATCATTGCAAATACCTTGCATATCGAAATAAAAATACATCGACAAGCAAACATGATTCGGTTCACTCACACCTACAAAAACTATTCTCCCATAACATAAAAGCATTAAAATGTGTACACTGACTGGAAGTTAATGTACATTATGATGAGATATATAGATACATAGACACACATAAACTTTTGAATTTTAGAAACGTGCCGGCTCATTTTGTTATTCTCATCACACTTAAATATGTGCCGTAAACTATGTGATCGCTGAAAATTATGGAAATAAATGTGAAACATGAACTCAAACTTATCAACTTCAAAAACGAGACGATTTTAACAGCTACAGGATGCAAGTAATGTCATATGTATATATATATAATAGAACAAGAAATAAAATATTCTATGAAATAGAAAATTTAATATTTGTAAACAAGCCATGCATGCTCAATATATGCTTTGTACTTTTTTCTCGACAGTTCTTTGACATTTAAAATATTATCAGCTCCTAAAAGAACGTTACTTTTTCGCCCATTTACAAGGCCATTTTGCTGCTCGTTTGTGTAAAAATATTTTTAGTAATTTTGCGGAAACGCTTGATTGACTTTTTCTGGGTCATTAAAGTGTGTGACGTGGATAGCTTTGAAAAGTTGCAGCAGCATAAAGGCAGTACATTGTGGGAATAACATTTCAAATAATCAAGAATAGCGTCTAAAAATTGGTGTAATGAAATTCTTATAAAGTTTCGCTCCGTAATTTTGTACGTTTTTGTGCATCAAATGATCATTCACATGGCATGACATTTCAGCAGTTTAAAGAGTAATAAACATACATGCAAAGCACACTGGTATATACTGTTTATTGAGTGATTTGCTTCTGGAATTTTACATTGTACGTAAAATAACTACTATGCAATTAATGATATAATATTCTATCGATAATAAATTAAGCATATCCAAACTGAAAAAGATCTGCATAAAATCGTTTCATTAAAATTCATTTAAAAATACCTCCGCAGGCAGCTCTGTGTTAATGAGGACTTCTGGAGGAAATTTAATCAATTGGATAATACATGCATAATATTATATTTTTTATTCCTTCACTTTTCAATCAGACATACGGAGAGATTGACAATGGGTATTTTACAAAATATATCTACGTTGATAAAGATAAACACACCTAGCAAACAATCATCAGTAGGTGTTTGCACGGTTGCGCTAATATTAACTACAGCATGGGATGCATCATCCACTTACTGAAACATTTCAGGCGGATCTAATAACGCAAAGCTCATTATTACTTATAGACTCATAGTCCATCATCATCATCATAACATAACTGCAACAAAGGTACACAGATTCATCATCGTAAAAATAATGTGACCGTAGGATAGCAAATATAAGGAACACATGAAAAACAGTATAAAGCTGGATTACAGTCTTCACAGGTAATTTTTATGTAGGTATTATGTATTATTTTTTAAAAGATACCTTATATTAAAAATGCACAGTGTACACTGTACACAAAGTTTTTTTTTTTTGAAAAGAACAGATGGTCGGCTTCCAGAAAAGCTAAACCTGTTGCACGCAACAGAAACGCAATCACATACACAAACTCAAGAAGAGATGGAGACGAGAAAAAACGAAGCAGCTTGATGTATGTATTTCGAGAATCTAAAAGCCCCACTTTACTGTTCCTCTACTACCACTATCATCATCACAGCAAAACAACAAGAAAAAATTTATACCTATAGATTTAGCCTCCTACTCTGGCACATCACATCATCCTCATTGTCAGTACAGGGATATTACATTAAAGAAGCGATGGCACACACACACATAATGCATCTTTGCGTTGCACGCTTCTTTCTCTGCATGGCATTAAAGTTTTACACAATATCATCAGCGACAACTCTTATTTTTCATGCTCATCAACTAGTCAGCAGTAACAACAAGCTCAAAATAGTATGCTAGTTACTACTACTCACTCCTCTTTTTCCTTCTGAACTTCCTAGCTAAACATAACGTGGACCAGCTTACAAAGTTATGGTGGGTTGTGGAGGAAAAATAAGTGCTTCAAAATATGAGACTTCAAACTTTACTTGCTATCACTACTTCTCTCAGCTATACATACATTAGAGTTAGCAAACGGCTAGTAATACTGCAATGATGAGGATGGCATGGCTCATAATGTTGCTATTGTGTAAAAATGTAAGTTTGCTTCTCATTTACTTACATGTATTTATGCCACTTGTCAATAGTTCGTCATTTCAGTTGCTCATTCTAGGAACAACTTGAATGAACTCGTCATCATCATAATGTGCAAGCAAGTAACTTCGATAATGACGACAATAAAAGATAATGAATTACTTTTCTTGCATCGAAGAATCGAGTTGAAGTAAATTTCAAGAGAAAAAATGTTTTTTGCAATTTATTTGCAAGATACGAACTGAAATTATGATCTCAGTAAAAGCATTAAAAAATGATGATCACACTTCCAAGAAAAATATGAAGCACGCATGCAAGCTGATAATTAATGTTGCCTATTACCATTCATTTAAATTGCATACAAGAAATTTTATTGCAAATGTGAAAGTCAAGCTCTGATTTTTTGTGCTCTCAAATTTTCACGTGAAAAAGTGCAAAGCTAAGGTATTAATAATTCATATAAATAAGTTAAAATGACAAACCTGAGCAACAGTATTGAAGATTAGATCATACACGTTGCTCATTCCATTGTCGGAATAAGATGGACGATTGTCCCTCTTCCGGCGGGAGCAAGCCAGGCATCATTGAAGATGAGTTTAAAAAAAAGTTTTCAAACCAAAACACACAAAAACTAATTTGCTACTGGTGGAATTTTGGGAGCCCCAGTCAAAAAAGGGGACCAATATAACAGCAGAAAATGCTATTATTATTGGTAAACTCCTTGGAGTTGTAGCAGAAGTAAAGTTTTACACATCTTCCCGAATATAAAATCCCAGTGGAATACGACGGATATTGTGGTAGAAATTCTACCATCCGTCAACATAACCTCATTGCCAGTTGGTTCCTTCAAAGTAACCACAAAAATCACAAAAGGTTCACCACCACCAAAATGCAATCGACAGAGGTGTTTCTAGATTATGCAACCGCACACGTTTAATGCCAATTTCATACTCACTGAAACAAATTTTAACTTTATGAAATAGTAAGAAGATTTTGAAACAAACACAATAGTTTTCAATTTTTATTCCGATTGCCGATAGCTTATTTCTAAATTGTATTGCACTGAAAACTTTTAATGATTGAAAATGCACATTGAAGGTAAAATAAAACTGATAAATACTGCGTGAAAAAATGACTGCAAGACAATGGTTTCTTTTTCCATATACAAGTGTCCTTTGATTGAAATTAGGGCTGTTTTTGATTGAATCCAGTTATTGACTAAAACCGTTGATAAGTATTTATCTGAATCCTTTAAACTACATCCTGCCACGTTATCGAATGCACTGGAATCACAGAATATGATAAATATAATATGAGCGTGGAAGGAGCTATGAAATATTCATGCATTTTGAAACGTGCAACGGAAACAATTTCGCTTCATTCAAAATTGCAACTCATCATAAAATATTTCATAGAAGAATAGTAGAAACCCTTTAAATCTGTAACAATGTTGCATGGAACGACAACACTGATGAATGAAACCACCACTACTATCTGTCTCTTCGACAGTTTCCTCTTCACTTCTGAGCCTTCAAAAAGGCAGCAACAACAGCACATTGTTGAAACAGTATGAACCTATGGGATAAAATCCATCCACATAAACAATAGTTTATACTGGAAAATATGTTTCTGTGAACTCTATATATGCATAAGCGAATAATAAAATAATGCATGCATATGTGTAAGTGAAAACACGTTACGCTGATGTACACTTCTTTTATATTATACCATGTTGAAAGGTCTATATACAATAATAGTGTAAAATGAACATTTTGAAAGCTGCATGTTAGAAAGAATAGGCATATGCATTAACTATAAAGATTAGACTTTTAGAGAGAAAAAATATTCAGAGTCCCGTACATGTATCCAGCTGATTACAGGGTACATGGATATACATCCGCCAACTTATCAAACATTAACGTGCTTCAGAGATCAGAGGGGTGTTTTTTATCTACACTTTAAACCATTCACTAGGCCAACATTTATCACAATCTAAAGATTTGAAACGGTATACATAGACGAGTATCAAGAGTGGTTCATGGACGAATTGTGCGGTGCCTATTCATGTAAAACTAAAAGATGAAGCTTACCATTATTGGAAAAACAGAAAAGGGTCGAATGATCAAGTCCCCCTTTTTCCAACCAAGTATTTTATACAGAGACAGACAGAGCGTAGTCTTTTTTTATCAACTTGACATACATTGGTACATACACTGCAGGGATCAAAAACAACTTGCATCTTTCCTGGAAAAGGGGTTGTTATGCTAGCAGAGTTGTACTACTCGTTAAAAATGAATGTGCGTATTTACTTGTCTGCACCACCGCTCAAAAATGCATCCCCAAAAATGTGGTAGAGTGGTTGGCTGCTGTGCAGCCCCTATAAGCCATTCTGCCAAGAAGATACTTTTGGTTCTACAAAACTTTGGCATACAGAATGACTTCATTTATACATATAACTTGCTTTTTATACACAAATGGTCAAAATTCAGCTAATTTTCTTTCTATAGCTCAACTAATATACATAGCTTTAAGCTGATATATAAATATATATTTGCTGAGTATGATATACTTTTTCCAGTAGTCACTTTTTATTGTTTGAACTCGACTGCTGTGCCACACGCTTCACTTATCTTTATTTCATAAAACGAGGCGAGGTCTCCTCTATTTTTAATGCTTCATTTTTACTTTACATTTCAATATGCTGCTAGATTGGATTGAGAAAAAAAGGGTTTTAACAAAAATTATAGGCATTTTTGTTTCTTAATTATCTTCATTTACTACTGGATAGTGGTTTCTCTTGTCTCCAGACTCCTCTTGGACTAGACTTCATCTAATTGCATGAATTTATTTCTCCTAAAAAATAAAATAACTGGTCTGTCCCACTTCAACTAAGATAGAGAGGGGTAAGGTGTAATACTTATCCATTGAGTTGGACAATATCTGATAATGGTTTCTTCAGAAAAAAATGAGAGGAAACCGAAATGCCTTACATATACCAATACCTGGTAAACATCTGCCTGGTGTTTGAAAAGTTTTTGTGTTTTTCAGAAAACAAACATTACGAATTCCATTTCGTGCCGTCCATATGTAGTTTAATATTTGTCTTTGTTGTATTTGTGGTTAGGTTAAGTTTGTCACAAATATGAATTCAGGGTAGTAAGAATCTTTTGTCTATCACGTTTTGTTATGTAGTGGATTCTCTAAAGATTTCCATATGCATATTTTTATTCGGTATCATATATACATTCTACTTTCATATTTCAACCCTTTGAATCTTCCTTTACCGACCTCACAGAACTAGCTCGCTTTGATACCATCATAATACATTTTTCTATGAATGGCAGTTCTTGAGAAAAGATTCAAATCTATTCAATATTTCTCTATCCATCTCACCCTTGCTCATTTCAAAAGAATCAGCCAAATATGACAAATGTCTTGGAAGTGACAAGAAACCGGTGGTGAAAATGGAAGGATTAACTGATACAGTTTCAGTGATTGCAACAAACCAACCACAAGAAAACTGAATGAATCAATCCACACCTATCAACAACTGCTAAAATTTACCTTGAAAAACAAAAAACCGCATAGGGTACGGACGGGTATGACCTTCACCCGTGTTGTGCTGTATTTAAATACGTGAAATCTTCAAGCTTCAATCTCTAAACTTAAATTTTACGTACACATGCAGTACTTTATGACACTCAACGCTTATTTAACAAAAATAAAAGCGACTTACAACAAGCCTTTAATTTAAAAAAATGTTATTAAACGCCAAGTTTATAGAATAGGCATACCTCCTTAAAACACCAAAATAAAAAATGATTGTAATGACAATGAGCTTCATTAGTACATGGTTTGATTTCATTGTAAGTGAAAAAAATATACCAATGCAAAAAGAAATATTATTATTATAATTGAAGAAAATTCTTTGGGTTTCAGTATCTAAACACATGTCGATTTAGCTTTGAAAAAAGGTTTCCCCTCCGTAAAATATAAAAAAGATTAACATGTATCGTGTAACAATTTTCCTTTTTAATGATTTTTCTCCTTCTTAGAACATGACAGAGAGTAGCCATATAACAAAATGTATGCTATCGTTTGCAACACATATTGGTAATGTAATGCAAAAAATATATAATATGAAAATGAGCATGGTAATAATAACACATCGAGCAACGAGATGAGATATGAGTAAAATGTTAGAGAACATCAATAGAGATAATGATGACGAAGAGTACGTTTGCACTAAAGTGATGATGATGATATGATGACGAGTAGTAGTAGATTCAATAAATGTGAGTAGTGGAGTGGATGGAGTAAGGAGGGCTAATATTTAATATCTTTCCATCTCTATTTTTTATTATTAAGTTACATTTACATCACATTACACATGATGCATGTAATGTGAATGTATTATATTTTGCGGGTCCAACTACACAAAGCATATTGATGCAATGCATTTTGTACCGTTAAGCAAAATGTATAAAATGGAAATAAAATCACAATAACAATACTGAACTTTTTTAAGCATATTAGAGAGAGAATCTGCCCTCCTGATACAACAGAACAGTGTAATAGTTGTTGTATCGTCATCATTTCATCATCATCATCATGATCGTAGTTGCAGTCAGCATCAACCCCCACAACAACCACCACACCATTTCTATCACTGGCTGACTACAATTTTCATGCTTTCCAAGATCTACCATATAGGAAGAACCAAAACAAAAAATGCATGCTACATGTAGGTATATCAGAAGAATAGAGAATACACAGCAGTCAATAATAAAGTGCTATATAGCTACAATAGATCTCGCTCGTGGTGATTATTATTATTATTATGCGACTACTACTTACTACCTCATCCATTTTGTGTATGGGGAGCCAACACTGAATATTTTGATCTCGCTGATGATGATGATGGAATAGAGAGACAGGCATACATGAAGCGAAAACGGTGTTGGCTTCGGTGAAGAATGATGATGATGTAAAATATACAAAAGTCATGCCACTTTCCAGAGAGCCGAAAAGTTATATACCTACACCTAAAGCTGGCTTGACTGACTGGTCGACCCCTTAATGTAGATCGACGTATTCAACTAGACAAAATGAAAGTAAAGTTTATTTCGTTCTTCAAAGTACATTAGGGATTACCAAGTTAGAGGATCATAAAAAAAGGCAGTATGAAAATAAAAAAAGGTCCATCATAAAAAACGAATTACTATCAGCTTACTTGCCAAAGTATGTACAATGCAGTGCTGGATAGTAGATCTTAAAAAGGTACGCTATCCCACCTTTTATACTGAAGTGAGCTAGCATTCATAACTCATCGTGAGTAAGAATATTATACAAGTTATCGTCCTGTTCGGATGACAATGATGATCTTATATCATGTGAGTCGTAGTCTTAAGTAATAGTAAGAATAACCACGCCAAGTAAATCAGCGTATTTCACTCCTACAACTGATTATTGTAAGACTGCACTGGACCGTCCCATTTGTGGTTGACAAAAGATGCTATGTGTT
>JAHZMZ010001673.1:0-13137 GCA_027743805.1 Lepidocyrtoides sp. E14
AAGTTATACAAATTTGCTTCAGGCACTATGGGTCAAATGTGTTTGTGGCGACCGTGAGGGACGCAAGAAGGTCTGGGTTAGTGGTGGTGCCAATGCATTTTATATGGCAAAAAATTTTATTGCATATTTGAATAAAGGAATAAAAGTTGTACAAATTTGCTTGAGGCATTATGGGTCAAATGTGTTTGTGGCGACCGTGAGGGACGCATTTCTGGGTTGGGGATGGTGCCAATGCATTCTATAAGGCAAAAATTTTTTATCGTATATTTTAATAGAGGAATGAAAGTTGTACAAATTTGCTTGAGGCACTATAGGTCAAATGTGTTTTTTGGTGGGCGTGAGGGACGCAAGAATGTCTGGGTGGAGGGAAGTGTCATTTATTGCTACTGTTGTGTCTCAAAAACTAAATTATATGTTTCATGTTTCAAAAGAAGACAAAGATATGCAAATTTGTTCTAGGCACTATGTGTCGAACTTAATCATTTTGGGAGTGGGAAATTGGAATGCATAAAAAGAAATTAAAAATGTACTGGAGATGCAATTGACTTCGTAATAATCGTTTTGTATTTGTGTATTGGTATGTCGCTGCTTACGCTACTTCGGTATTCCGTTGTACCGGTTTATTTGAAAGGACTTTATTGCACAACCGACAGCAAGTGCAGAAATTGTTTTGTGACCTTAACTTTTTGTCGTGACAAAAAATGCTCTGAAATGGAAAACTTTTCATTGTGTACTCTTTGTGACTCAGTTGCAGCTGGTGAGAATTTAATCACATGTTCCACAAATGAAAATTAGTAATTATCGTCATGTCCACTAACACCCCACCCGCTCATTTTCCGCACTCTCTACTAAAGCTATATTATAGTTTCCTTTTGCTGCATACAAAGCGGAACAGAAGAGATAAACATGTTATTATGCATTTGCCGCAATGAGCTCTACTGCGCAACATGGCAAATTTTTCTATACACTTTATAATGAACTAGTTTTCAATTTGCAGGGGAGCAAACTGTTTCAGCTTTAGTCTCCTCCATACCAGCAACATTCCATGGACCGACCACCACGGTTCTGTCAAATTTAAAAGCTTAAAAATCACCAAGAAGATGTTGCGTTGTTGCCTTTCCCATGGCTGCGTGTAAACTTTGTAATTAAATCACTCTTGAGCTGTCGTGCCCCACTCATTAATAACGGGAAAAGTTTCATAAGCTCGACTGCAGACGTAACATCATCGCCACCAAAAACACCGCACCACTCCGCCCAGAAAAGAAACGAGAGACTAGACGCAGACTAGAGTGAAAGAGAAAGTTCATAAAATTCTGTAACATATCATCATCACATGCATGCCGACGTTGTTTACAAACTTGTGCATGGATGCTTCTGTCCTGTTATTACTACTTGGTAGTTTTGCTACGTACGTACATGGATACAATATAAAGACATTATTTATAGTCTCGACTTGGTGGCATTGCAGCGAGATGAATGAGCCTAGCTTTCACCAACTATTCTTCTTAACGGTTTTTTATAAAAATATTACAGTTGACTGAAGGAAAGGCGAAAGGGAAAAGCAACGTATCAGGCACCTACATTCATATTCATTAAAAAGTTGTGCTCTATTATTCTATTGCGTTCCTTACCTCTAAAAATAGCAGCAGCGTGTTATTAAGTTTTATCGATGTAGTGAGTATGAGTAAAATTATCTACCTACTTTTTCCCTCAAGTTAGACTGGGAATTCAAAACAGAATTGCATTGGTTAATGAATAAGAGTATCTCTCACTTTTTTTCTTTAGTTTTAGCATTTACTTTGGTTGACTTTAGTTTCCTAAAAATATTTTTGAGCATTAACAAATGAATACCAACAACAACTGCTATATGTAATATAGCTACTTCCTCATTCAAGTTTTCTGTAATTACTTGTCACTTTTGCTTAAAATTCGTGTCAAGTATGAAATGTAATGACCTTTCATTTTTAAAGATTTTTGCTGTTGACAGCTGAAATGTTTTACATGTTGTACGACACGAAATTATCCCTTCCTGGATTCATAATTTATTCAGCAGCTTTTTGAGAATGAAAGTGTGTTAAAACGTTGAAAATTTTTGTTTCGTTTGTGAGTAAGAGCGTGACTACATGTGTAAGGGTGCATCATAAAGATATCTGTAAATACTTACTGGAATTAAAAATGCTCCTACACGACCCATATTATTCCATACTTATACATAGTCACCACTGAAGCATAATAGATTAAATTGCATGATAACTAATATAATGAGTAGACTAAAGTAGGACAGTTTTTTCCAAAGAAAGGTTTGCTTACATTGCAATTCAGCAGAATATTTTAAAGTGTTTCTTTCGTTTAACATTTTTACTTTGTATAATTATTTCTCGAAATGTTTTGCCTCTTTTAAAGCGTTGTCGTAAATAGCCATGTCTAGTTTTTTTTGCTCTATAGTTCAGTATATCAAATCCTGGCAGTAGTAGTACGCAAGAAACAGGCAAGTTTGTTTGTTGTTAATACCCATCTTCTGGACTCTGCTTCGCACATTAATACATTCACACTATTTTCGCAGACAATTTTCCGCTCTTAAAATGGCAAACATGGCAGTTAATACGAAAATGGGATGACTTCAAATTAAAAAAGTGTAAAAGTTTACCCAATAATTTTTGCCAGTGCCTTCTTTCTGTCCTGACTTTTCTCTCACTTGCTTGCTTGCTTGGAACAAACAAAAAGAAAAGCCCACACATAACATCTTAACTTTCCTTTTATTTTTTACTTTCTCTTTACACCCCTTAACTTTCTTTCTATTAATAACCATTATGCATGTATGTCAGTAACTACGATAATAGCTATTACTTGTTCGGTAACATTGTGAGTACCATACAGCAGAGACCAAACGACTGATAATCTTTCCACTTGCCAAATATCGTAACGAACAATAATTCACCGAGAAAAAAGTTTTGACAAAACTTTTCCTTTCTAGACTTGTTCTCCTCCTTTGGGAAGACGAGGAAAACGAAAAAAGAAATATTGTGGTGGGCCCAGGAAGAACAACAACTAACTATTGTAGACGTTGTAGTAGCGTCACCTTTTCCCCTTGTTCCACTGGGTTGCGTGTGCACACAAACGGAATTGGACATGAATTCTAACCGGTAGCAGTAAGGAAAGCCAAGTAGAAAAAAAGTCTGTCTGCAAAACCAAAGTGGAATGAACTGTAATAAGTACAAATTTAGGGACTTTCAAATTTAACGAGAAAAAATTGACGTAATTTACAGAATAGGTATAAAATACAAATGCATATACGCAGAAAATAGCCAATAACTGATGGGTTTTTTTTCAGCCTAAATATGAAGCGGCTTTGGTCCTTTCTTTTATATGCAAACACATACATTATGCGCATTACAAAATGTCAGCAGTCACTCATTAATTCCTTCGTAACTACAATCAATATTGTTGAAACATAATAAATGTGGCATTATTGCATTGATTGAACAATTTTGTCTAATGAGACACGCTCACTATGCGACAAAACAACTTTTGTGCCGCACAACACAGAAAATTAGCCGTAATTGCGGTGCAATGTACCTGGAAACTCTTGACTGAGATATCACACATAACTACATGGAAGCCATCAGTTGGTTGTTTACGCATGAAAAAGTTGTATCATTTACATAATTGTCCGATATTCAGCACGTGGACTGCTCGCCCTCACTTTACATGAAATAATGGCAATGGAATTATAGGATAGGTACATTTCATCAAAGCAAAATGTAACGAACTGTATCTCATTACACTAATTTCGTTATGATTAGAACGTCGTTTTACTCCAAAATCTTTACCAAACAAAAATCCACTGGATGAAATTTGTTTCGCTACGTTTACTCTAGCTTGCAGACTTGAGACTTGTGTAGTGATATGTATTTAAAAACTTATTTCTTCTTTCATCCACTCTCCACCAATCTTTTACTTATCTCTTGCATGCATGTTGCAAGTCATAGCATTTTTTTATACTTTCTTCTTTATTTCACATACTGACATTCCATATTCCTTTACTCTTGGCCTTCACTACAATTCCCTGTCCGCTGTCTAGTTTACATCCCTGCAAAGGAAAAGGAAGTTGAAAGGAGAGTAAAATGGAATATTACTTTTCTCAGGAAGTAACAGAAAATAAGCATGTCTCATACCTTACACCACTGCTACTTCTTTTAGCACCATTACAACTCTTACAGAATGGGTTTATGCGGTTGTACGTTGATAATGGAAAAGTAAGTAGGGACTCACTTTCACCGCATGTATGCATGATGTACAGCTTTACACTTACAGGAAGGATAACTTACCTTATTTTTCATTTCTCCGTACGTACGTACAAATATAATGCATAGATATACTAGCATGTGAAACTCACTCATGTATTCCATTTTCGTAAATGTGCCTACCACCATCGTGCAGATGCGTGCGTTTTAATATACCTAGCTTACAAGAAGGTGTATCTGTACACTACATGTAATGATAGCACATACTACCACTCATGCAGCTCATAAGCTTGCTAACTCTAATTCTTTTTCCAGAGCCAGTAGTAGTATCAGTGGTTCTTTGAGAAAGCTTAATATTTTCCAAGAAGACTGAGTTGTGTGAGAAAGAAAAAAATACATTTTTTTTACTGGACGACCACTCACTTTATTCAACGAGACTTGAAGTGTTTCGTGTTTGTGCTCTTTTGTAGAAACTCGTTTTCTTTGAAAGCATGTTTTGTATGAGCACTGCATTGTGTATCGTATAAACTTTTGATATCTTTGCTTTCTCCTCTTCTTCACGTAGCTTCTACACTTAACTTGGTTTCTATTTAACAAAACTAGAGATCAGAGACAGAATAAAAAAACAGAAAGGGTTATGGAGAGTTGGTGCTCAGTGATGGTTAGAAAAAGTTATGTTACAACAGTGCAGTAGCAGTAGCATCACTGCTTCATACAGATATAATTTTGTGCGTATAACATTTGCAAGTAAAGGAAAAGAAAGGAATATAAAACTTCGTCAGTAGACCAGCATTTTTTTGATAACACAAGGCAACATAGTTGCACATTCACGATTTCCTTTCCGTAACCTTTTTTGTTTGAGATTTTTTTCTCTAGATAGGACCGGCAAACTGGTAAATTGTAAAAGGAGGATGTTATTATTGCACAGATTACTTTGAAATGCGTATACAACGGCGTCTATCTGGGTAGCCTGACCTGACTGCAATTTTCCTCCTGCCTGTGACCGTGTGTGGGCTTTGGGTACACACACTTACACCCTTGCCACCCAAGTAGCAACCTTGGTCTCTTGCTGCTAGACGTATTGTATCGTGTTTATGGAATGTTCTGTAGTTTTTTTGTAGTTTTTTTTTCATTTGACTGATAAAAATGAACACGGGTGGCTGTGTTGTGCGTGAGGTGTATTTCGTTGTAACATAAGAATAAGAGGAAAAGCAAAATGCGTAAAAAATACCGGTCGACTCTATAAATAATCTGTAAAGTAAAAGTTTTTTTTTACCACCACCTCACAGCGTTCATTTTTCCATTCATTCAAATCGCTATAAAGGAGCGTCTAGAGTTGGAAGAGAAATTGCATGCTTATTTTCACTTTAGCTTATCTTGTAGAAATACTCTTTTACTTATTCCTACTCGTCCGCTTTCACGTCGTCCCCCAACTTGCACGTTGGAAAATACTTTGAATTTTACGAGAGGGATTTGCCAGCTCTCAGGCAAAATGGTCAGTAAATAAGTAACACCGAAAGCGTGCCTAGCAAGATCATTCGTGCTCAAGGATTTTTCGTGTAGCTCGATCTTATTCGTTTTATTAAATTTCTCCTTCTGGTTGTTGTATTATATAAGTAGAATCTAAAAGAATGTTTTACCTCTTCTAGTAACTATCTATTTAAGTGAAGGCTCAAAAATAAAATTCCCGATTGTATACCTGCCTGTTCATTTATATCGTGCACGCACGTGCCTTTTCAAGAAAATAAGAAGTGTCTGTCTAATTAACATAAGGAATAAGCAAGGCGTGAGTTTTATGCATAAAATGTGGTAATGATATGCACGTGCAGGCGGAGGAAGGACGACAACGTACTTATTGCTATCGTAATCATCATTGCCCTCATCAGCATCATCAACATCAATGAAAATAAACTTTTAGAAGAGTCATTGCCAAATAAGTACTATGTGCACGCAGTATTTTTGCCAGGAGAGTTTCGTGTGTTCTTTGTGTGTACATACCGGAATATACTCCTCCACAACTTCCACTTCTTCCTTTTTGAGGAGAGTTACGTGTGTTCTTTGTGTGTACATACCGGAATATACTCCTCCACAACTTCCACTTCTTCCTTTTTGGCTACTATACTACAACAAACAACCACGAAAATCTCCCTCAGCAGAGAAAGTAAACTCATTGAGATAATTCAAAGTAAGAGGGAAGTTGTTCTGTAGCCGTGGGAGCATAAGCAATAGCGGAAGAAATAGCATGGCAGTGGTGGTGGGGCGAATACCACCGCTAATCTAAACCGACTGTATAATATTTATTTACTGATGTTTACTCCATAGCTTCTTCAATGTACTTTAACCATCTCTTAAACTCGGCTCTTTCTCCTCCACCCACAACTTTGTCTTCTCTTCCTTTGCCGGCAGTAGCAGAGCACTCGGCAAGATATGTTTGATAGGTTTACTTCACGTCTCCTTTTTATTGAAACCACAAAGAAGTGGATGAATCCCTCGTCATAAAATATAATACCTAGACATACAAACCTACGTTTGCTTTTGCTTTTAAAGCAAACTCATGTACGTATGCCAGCCAGCAAGCATGAAAATAATATTAAGTACACAGGACACAAAACGAGTTACGTAAGATTTGCTACTTGGCGGTCTACTCCTCTTCCTTTTCCTGTGCTAATCCAATCTGAACAGACTACCCACGAGTGTCACGACATTGTGTATATTTATGTAGTTAGTCTAGTATATAATTTTGTCATGTTTGCGCTTACCTTTCCTTCTATATCTCAAGGACTCCCCGTCAGTTTTTCCGTTTACTTTTCTTACACCTCAACTAACCCAGCTCGACGTCATATCATTTCTCATTCATTCTCTATAATTACTGCCAACAACTTGACAACTGCAAAGCATTTGTATCTTTATATGTGTACTTGTGTCCAGATTGTATGGTGTAGTATAAAAGTGTTTGGCTTAACTATCAATGGTCTGACATCCTTGAAGGAAAATAAACTAGGGCCGTTTCTTCAGTCTCCTCCTGGCTTTTCAAAGCTATGTCTCTAAGACATTTTGAAAATTATAGGAAGAAATCTTATACTGACGAAACCTAACCGGCTCTCATCGTCAGGTGTAGAAATCAAAGTAAACACAATTAGGAAACACAAAACCAGAATTTTGCCCGGCTCAATAAAAATGTTTGCTTGGTGGGGCGGAAACTCGAAAGCCGAGACTACACATGCTATAGCTGTCTTCAGTGATTGTATATCAAATATAGCGGCAAAGTTTGCTTAGTGAATAGATAGCACTCTTTATATTAATACATATATGCTCTTCCATGTTAAAAGTAACATTTTATTTCTTCTACAAGACAAGTTAGTTTAAAACAAAATGTGTCACTTTAACGATTCCAGTGGCTGCACTGATGTTTCGTTTAATAGTATTAAACAATCAAATTTCGTTCCACTTTTGTCTAGTTTGATATGTTAACTTGTCCGGGATAAGTTACTGAAGTCTGTGTTATTGGATTCTATAAATGTGCGCATAGATGAAAAGGTTGAGCTGATTGTGTCTCGAATATGCAGTTCATTCAAGATTGATGCTTTCTCCTAAAATCCCTTTTTAGATCGATTGAACTAAAAAGCCTTTAGAATACTGCATCTAAACAATTTTATCTCTTCCATGTAGCTTCCAGGTCAAGCATTTTGGAATCTGTTCAAAAGGAAGTGCAACTCAAATAGATACGACAAAGGCATATAGTATGAAACCTAGACACATTCTATTCTGGCGCTTGATGTTATATTACTACAATATTGTAATAATAAAAAGTATTGAATAGAGATATCAATCATGAGTCTCATCTGTATGTATCTTTAAACTTGGCTTCATAAAATAGGCAGTTGGCTGCATATTTATATCTTGCTCCGCTCCTACGTACTAACAACATCTGGCAAGGGAACCGGTGTGCTAACGTCATCATTACAAACTGCATGAAAAGTATTTTACTGCATATTATCTTCTGCATGTATTATAAGCGAGCACATTGCACTGGTGTGCATCTCACAAAATAATAATAATAAGTACAGTGGTACCATCACCACTGCAGAGAAAGGCAGGGACACATAAAGAAAGAGAGAAGAGGAAGAGACACAAAGAAGCTCAATCTATTTTCCACGTCTGGATGATCAAAGACGACCACGTCGGACAAGTATATCGTTTTTGCTAGCAGTATTAAATTGTGTGTACCTAGTAGCGTGTGGAAGTTATATTATTAGCCCCGAATAAATAGGTAGTAACAGTCGAAAAATAGAGTAAGGAGGAACCGGCAATGCAGTGCAGCCAAAAATATTCATATAAAATATGTAAACTAGACATGAAACATACACATGCATGCATGCCATATGAAAGAGACAGAGACACAGATATAATCATGTTCTCAATGAAATGCAAGACATGCATGAAAATGTCACAAGGTACAAGTACCAAAACGTCGTTACCTCCTACCGAACGTACCACACGTAGTGTATTATATTACACTCTAGACTTTTACAACGACAATTGCATTGACTGTTATTACAACACTGCAACTACTATACACTTTCACAACTACCTTTAACCAGAAAGTAATGGAAACCGAATATGGAAGCACATATTTTGCTTAGTAATAAAAATATATTTATGCCTACCCACTTTCATTTCTCTCGTGTGTGGTCTTTTTTTTGCATATCAAAAAAGTTTTTTTTTCCCTTCACTTTCACTCATCTCACATTATATTATAGTTTACCGTGCTTCTCACATGTCTTATTTCGTTGTTTCACTTTTACCATTTCCCTTTGGTAATGTATATATAATGCGGTGATGGAGGTCGCTGCTCCACTACTAGTACTACTACTACACAGTAGTACTCTACAGCTTTTTGGTTTTTCATTTCTCTGTGAAGAGTATAAATATAAAAAGTACCTACCACACTAAAAACAGTGCCTTCTCCTTTTCATAAACCATATAAAAGTATGCAAGTTGGTATGTGCTAGAAAATGTACAAGGACAAAAGTTCATAATATTCACAACACGACACGTTCTCTCAAGTCGTCGGTCGGTGTACAGGAAACGACAGCATGATGGTTGCATTGCACTACTGCTTTTTTCCTCAAAGTCAGTAAACTCTCTTTTTTACTTTTCCTTTCTCTCACTTTTTTCTTCCGTAAGCAAATACGACGCACAAACTTGAGGGCATGCTGATATATACATAGTTTGTGTGTAGGTATTTGACTTTGTATGTGTACCCTTTTTTCTTTATTTGCGTATTGCTGGCATGGGAGATCGTAAAAGGTAACGATGCGATACTTGGTAGTACATTTTCAAAGAAAATGAGGGAAGCCAGATATTCAAGAGAGATTATTACGGGTATGCGTATGTCCTTATATGCGGCAATATAATGTCATGACAATATAAACAAAATCAACTATCACCGTCGTATTAAAAGTGCGACAATGCAGTGTGATAGGTAAAAGCAAGTAAGTACACAATATTATATGCTTTTGAACAGGGTTTCCTTAAACATTTCCCCTCTCCCTCCCGTTGAGTAAAAAGTGCACTTTTGATTGTGTTGTCAACATATCATCATGTTTGTATGCATGC
This sequence comes from Lepidocyrtoides sp. E14, assembly GCA_027743805.1. NCBI lineage: Eukaryota > Metazoa > Arthropoda > Collembola > Entomobryomorpha > Entomobryidae > Lepidocyrtoides > Lepidocyrtoides sp. E14. The sequence continues at coordinate 9,864 of JAHZMZ010001673.1, forward strand.
ATGCATGTCTGTACTTGTCGTTGTTTTCATCATCATCGTCTTCCTCTTCATCTTTACCTATCACATCCCACATCAGTTGCCTATATATATGAATGTTGTCATCAAATGTAGTTATTTTGTTTTGGTTTTTTCTCATCTCCATCCTCCTGCTGATTTCTCCTTTCACGCATACACATTATTACTTTTAAATAAAAGCAGGAAAAGTCTAAGGATATGCATGCATGGAAGAACCACAGAGTTTGTAGTTTTCAACTTTGGTACTACTATCACGTATCCAATATCAAATGTACAACAAAAGAGAAAATTGTGCTCTTTCAAGTCAAGTTCTATGTCTCTTCTCTTTCGGCCTACTTCATTCTTACTTCCTGCTTCCTTGAGCAACTTGAGCTGAGCTTGAACAAGTGAGCATATTTTTGATGTTTCACGTTTGATGTACTTTGTAAGTACACATTCATGTAATTTGAGACTGCATTCCATTTTATTCATGGTTACTTGAAGTTGATGATGATTATGAGGATCATACATATTATATATTTCAAGGGGTGGGTTGTGGCAGTAGTACCTACTTTTGTGCCATTGAGAATAGAAATGTAAAAGAGAATAGAAGTAAAGGTTGTGGCAATAATAATAATATTCCCTAGATAATAATGTCGCGTTGTACATTGCAACTTTAACATCTTTTTCATTTCGAACTGCAGTTTGGTAGCCATTCCTCTTTCTTCCCGTCTTTCTCTTTGCACGCATCTCTGACGTTTATTTCTTAGACACAGGCTACACTCCATTTTCGTGGTTTCCACATTACTGCATCCTGCGTACTTCATCCAACCACAACAAAAATAATGCGTTACATTAAAGATATATTATTCTAGATGATGATGATTTTGAGTCGTCTTCAGTTTCACTACTGGTATACTATTCATACTTACTACTGTAAGCTATAATTTTTATGTCGTTTATAGTAAAATCATACAGAAGAGAAGAACCAAAAACGGCTAGAACACAGAAGTAATTTCTAACAAATTTTCAGCGTTACTTTCAAGTTTTCAATCGAAAATGAAGAGACATACGTACAGATACAGTGCGCAGATGCCAGATACTTTTTTATATGTATATAGGCTCTAAAATATGTGTAGAAGGAGGAGCAACGAGTAAAAATGTTCACAAGATTTTAACTTGAATGTTGTAACTGACATGAAAAGAAAGTTTGCTTCGTACAAAAATGCATTATAACAACTTGCCTTGTAGCCGTAGCAGTCCAGTTTAAGGATAAATGTAGTTGAACGGTTTTTTTACACAATAAAGCAACAAAAAAGTGCATAACACACACTGCACGCATTTTGAGTGATTCATTGCAAAAGCATATTATATGGAGTTATTGTTAGAGTTTATAGTACTTGTACAAGACACTTTCTTTTTGCTTGGTTGCTGCCCACAAATTGCATGACACTTTTTCTTGTGAAGTAGCACCGCCTCTGCTAAAACTCTTTTTGATCTTTCGAACAGGGTAATAGGGGAAAGCTTACAAACAATTTCGGTACTGAGCAGAGCGACTCTTGTATAAAATGCAAGTGAGATGTACATTATTTTTGAAGGGTTACACATAAACAACATGTAGAGTTTATAAGTATACTGGGAACATCATAGAATGTAAGCAGGAAAAAGCTTAAAATATTTTGATGGTATTTCCCTTTGCACTAAAAAGCGGAAAAGGATTTTGTTTGACATTTGTGAAATTCAACTTGATGTTTGTATTGTAAGTATATGCATTCCTCAGTCAAAGAGATTGAAAACCACATCAATGCCGTGTCCCTGTTTCGATATTTTTTACAGGTAGAAAAATCCGTCTCTTAGTGTATTTGAAAACGCGGCATTCAAAACATTAGGTTGCTCTATGAAGAACATTTCTGCTGATCGGGAAATTCAATATAGTCGAAAACGGTTTGATTTCGTGGTTCTCAAAAACAGACAACTATGTATTGATCGTACTTGAATTTTTGAAGATAAAAGTAAAAGTTCAAAGAATTTCTGAAGAACACCATTAAATTTTTGTTCAACTTTCAAAAAATGTCAGTTTCATTATTTTCTTAGGTTTTTGATGTCTGTATGGATGTATGTATGTATTTTTGTCTAGTCACCTTTACAGCTGCAATTATTATGCGCTACAGTCGCGATACGGGATTATAAACACTTCTTATGCATGCCGAATATACTGTTAAATGAGCGAACATCCTGAAAACATATTATACATATATGTTCGCTACACATATTTAGTTATACCTAGCCGACTAATAATTGTAACCTAACTAGATAATAAGCTTAAAGCGTTTCAACGGTGAACTTTTCCCAGCAGTATGCCATGTGAATTCCTGTTTACATTAGCACAGACTGTATGCCAGCGAGCCCATTTTCGGAAAATTAAATTGCAATAGTAGTAAAATTCTCTGAATATATTGATACACCATAGTATATAATAAATTGACATTTTTTAATTAAATGCATTAGGTATGCATATTATAGAAATATAGGCATGTTAATGTATTTTGAAACAATTTACTGCTCTTTTGCGAATTTGTACACGATCTGTTTCATATGTACGAAGCGTACATCTATATATTTGTATGAATCTCTTGAGAGTTCCCGAAATAAATTTCGAACACACCATTTACCGATTCCTAATAAGAGTCCCTCATCATCAGGGTCTAATCATGTTTGCAGAAATGTCTATTCCTATTGCCTACTTAAATTCACTAATGAACAGATTATTATCAATGCAGTTTCAATAGTCATGCAGAACACCACTGAAGATTTCGCTATTTGTACTGTGTACGCTCTTCTCCAGGAAACGCAAAATTAATAGCACTAATATATAAATGGAAGTAAATTACAAACTACTCACGTTTTCTATGGTTGAAATTAATATTAGATACCTGCAAAGAGGATTGGGGTTATAATTTCCAAGGATTAGCTTCATTTTCGAGACTATGCATGCATATTTATGAGCTATTATCTACAGTTATGTCAACAAGAAATGCCTTGCATATCAACATGTTATATCAATTTTAAATATTGGAGATCCCTGTGTATGTATATATTTATACATTTATATCACACAGAAACGAAAGTAAAACGATCTTTAAAAACAAAAGGGAAAACTCATTAGAGAAGTTTTCAAGAAGACCGTAATCGCTAGTACCAATAGAATAGCCGATAACAGGAATCCACATTATCTTCACCACCGTCAACCTCCTATTAATGAGCATTCCAGTTAAATAAC
>JAHZMZ010001676.1:0-13798 GCA_027743805.1 Lepidocyrtoides sp. E14
AACAGAAAATAATTTGCAAAATTTTTCATTAAAGTACGACTTTGACCATGAAGTAGTAAATTTGTTATCCTTACAAAGTTTACTGCATACCGTGTACCCGACCTTGAGCATGTCACACCATAGAACCGCAAAATGGTATTCCCTTTGCTTGGCAGTTGTCTTTACTCATGCTTTAATCGCGTTGTCATCTTAATTAGTCATATATAATATTTTCATTGTTTTATTTGTCATCTGTCCATGGTTTGAACTTTGATGCTCTTTAGAGGCCTTGGAAATTGGCAAGTCAGTATAGTGAATGAATCGTTATTTGTTCATTCAATTGTGCCATTCCCAAATTTGTTGATGCACTGGTGCTATTTACAAGAACCATGCTTTTTTCTGATGGTTGCATTGAACCGTTTAAAAACTGTTATTATTCATCAGCAGTGATGAGCGTAGTCGGAAAACAAATTATGAACCATGATACCATGGCAGTAGCTGCAGATTTAAAGAAAAATATTGGTCGTTCGTTTGTTGAAGGTAATGGTGTACCGTTGATTAGCATAACATTTGTCAGAACGACAAACCTTTTTGAAGTTGTTGTGAATAGAAAATAAGATGGGAATGTATAATTAATTACCTAATAGTGGAGAGTTGTCTAAAAAATTTAATTCATTACTTTTGGTGTAGGTTTTCCAACGTAGGTATGATGGATACACTTGAAGCGCTCTTTTTAATGACAAATTATATGTTAATAAAACCGATGTAATTCAACGGACACTTTGCTTGACATAATATCATCAACATTGACAATAATTGTTATCTACAATCTTTCCAGCTCCTTCATTTTTACTTTAGTATATGAACTAAATTGTCCCCATATAATTGCTGGCTCTTTGCCCTTGGAGTGATATATGATATGAAAATGCATACTATTGTATTATGAACATAAGTATATGTATTTGCATCAAATTCAATGAATGCAGAATGTCCTTGTTTTTTACAAGTTTTCTAAAAAGACATACACCATAATTAGTACATGCAATAAAATATTTTGCTATCAATATGAAATCTGATTTACGATAAAAAATACAATATAAACTTATTTTTGTTGTACACGCACATGTTATCTACTTATCTCCAAACAGCAAAGGCTTATAATAAGTTGACATGATAATAAAGGAGAACAAAACTAGAATAAAATTATATCTTGTTTTGTTTTTAGTAGAGCGTTAAGTGTTTTAACTGAAATTCAACTATAATGCCCTGCCCCCAATTATATCGTTACAATGGCAAAACTGACTGAAGGAAATTTCAAATTCAACTTTACAGACATAAATTTGCTTCATTTACAACCAAAAGAATGTTTTGAGCTAAATTATCTAAATGCGACTCTTCATAATTAATGTTGTTTTTCAAACGTATTAAAAGCTGGAACATGAAGTGAATTGAACGCAGCATGCAATGGTTTTATCTGGGTCTTCTGCGTATACCTATGCTTTGCATACACATGCAATGTGGCACCACCACCACATCATGTTATTATTATACATATTTTTCAAACTATCCATGTAGCACAACTGAAATAACGATTATTGTCTTATCTAAAATTCTGTCATCGTTTCTGTTAGTCTGTTTTGCTTGTATATCGTTATACTCCAGAAAATACTGAAAGTTGGATAAACACTTGAAATTTTCTGGAGTAACACGGCTTATAATTCGGAATTTATTGAATTTTATTTTGCCCATAAAAATCAAAATAAATTCGAATTGACATTTTTTTTTGTTTATTTGATATTTGTTCTTTCGTACTGTCTCAATTCATAATGTTTCTAACAATGAAGCTATTCAGGTTCTACTTCTTAGTTGTACTTGTAATGTATAAACTATTGTCATTCGGATGTGCTACATTGGCTAGAAATTCTTTAGTTTCTACTCCACTTCTGGATTTAAGTTCTTCTCTAACTCCGTTCCAAACATGTAATGTTCATATAATGCTGAACGAATTGGAGGTAGAAAATAATGCTACAGGGACCGTTCCCGAAAATTATATTTTATCCCCAATCGTCTTTCCAGTTACTATATCAAAGTATTATTACAAAGGATCACTATTTGGAAGTCTATATTGTGACAACTCTGGTCCATTTATTCCAGTTGTGAAATCTCGGGATGACTTCTTAGCTTCCCCTCCACACAAACTAACCTGCAGTTCTCAGGTTTATATCGATCCGAAGTACTGTAAAAAATGGTCAAACCGACCTACCGAATACAAAGATAGCATTCTCATAACAGGAACTGCTTACAAAATGGCATTGCCGGATACATTCTTCAATTCCGTTTTTGACTATCGAATAACCTTGCATCAGGGCTTAATTCTTTGCAAGCACAACTGGGTATTCATTCACGTGGAAAATGCTGATGAAGGTGAATACAAGTTGCATTCTTATTGGGATGATATTTTCTACACCATCGACTATGGGGGTCATCCCATAATCAGCTTAGTTAGTACTACTCCACTAAAGTTACTATTTCGAATAGAGTTTCGTCATCAAACTAATTTATACAGTGTTACAAACACATACATTGTTTCCTTCAATGGTGTATTTTCGCTTTTATCAGCTGCCGAGCAAATTTGTAAAAGATCATTCATCCCCGGTGCTAAATCAGCGACAAATTTTGAAAGCTGTACTAATCGTGCTCACCGACTATATTCACGAATGACATGGTACAGGATAGATTTAAGGAACTTTGTTTTAGTCGAACAGTTTTGGGAATACGATTTATTCATGAAAAACAATCAACCCCAAATGATCATTGAAGTCATTGGCAGTGACACTAGTCACAGTGAAAATAATAATAAACCTGAGGATCTAAAGGATGTCGCTGCTAAATATATTATTGAAAATGTTTTCTCCAACGTATCTTTTGTGTTTGGTGCTCACGTACGTAAACATGCTTTGTTACTAACGCCAAGTGTCAAAATAGATCGACTTGAACTACCTACTCAATCTGTAGTATTTGAGAATACAAATCCATTGCACTTTCTCTCCTGCATAAAGACCCATGAACACGAGGTGCTTTCACTTTCCGGCTTTACTTCGGCATTCAAGTGGGATACGTGGTGTGTTCTACTAATTTCTACTTTTCTATCCATGATAGCCCTTTGGTTTACAAGGAAGCATCATTTAGACATGTTTGAAAACTCACTGTTTGTCTACATCATGATATTGGGTCAAAATTGTCCTCGTTCAATTCGACGAAATAGTATTTGGATTTACAGTACTTGGATAATGGTTGCGTTACTTTTAAGCTTTGAATATCAAGGCAACAATATAACCGAGTCGACAAGCCCGCTGGCTGTAAAACAAATTGACACATTTGAAGAACTCGTTCGTCTTAATTTTAAATTTTATTCTCCTCCTGACACATATCGCGCCGGTAATTTGGCGCAAGTTTTAGCAGTCATTAAAAACTTATCTCCGGCTGTCGGAGTCAAAAACTTGGAGTACAAGAAAATATTAGATATTTACGAAATGATGACAATAAATAAATTCAAGACATTGAATGTGGACATCTACAGAACCCAGTTTGAGCGTTACATTGGACTGGAAACGAGCAACCAATTGTCCAATTTAACGGAAAATGCTCGAAAGGGCAAGCGTGTGAACAAAATATTTGGTATACTTCGTCTTCTTCAGAAAGCTACCAACTTGACAGATCATTTGACCATGTCAAGGTCTGAGTACTTTGTGGAAAAAATTCAAGTTTGCGAAAACATTGCATTCATAAATGTGTATAGCGAGGTACTTAAAATGTATAAAAATATTAAACTTCGCCATGGAAATCTACATGTCAGCAGATATCCTTTTGAAAACGTGTACAAAGGTTTGTCCTTCCGAAGGATACCGCTGTTTCCGAGCCAATTTGTACACAGGGTGCAATCACTTTTCCAATCTGGTTTGGTTGCTTTGTGGTTAAATATGGAGAGACATCAGAACATTTTAAAACAAGGCCAAGGTCACTACGAGTACCAAAATCAATCATCTCAGCCAAAGAGTATTTCTTTAAATGATAACATTGCAGTAGTTTTTTACACACTAATAATTTGCTTAACTGTGTCAAGTTTAAGTTTCGTCATAGAAACTAGAAAAAATGGTTTATGGTCCCTTAAGTGTTGGGTTTCTACTTTGAAAGAATATTTAATAATAATACTATATGACCACCATTGTATGAGAAGGAAAGTCAAAGATTTTGCGTGGCACACATAATAGATGATTGATAAATTAAAACATGAATGACATAGTTAATTCATTATTACCTATATGCCTTACAACGAAATTCTATGAATGCTAAAGTTTGTCGTTTTATAATGAAAACAGCGTGACAGTGAATGTTATTCCACAATTCCGTGAGATTTCAGGAAAGTAAAAATGTTACGATAATAGTATATAGGAACGAAGATAAGAAAGATTTAAATGGAAATTTTTTTATTGTCACCAACAAACATTAGTTCATACACTCACATTCATATATGTGCTTCATAGTCACAAATGATAAAAACACTAATTTATGGTTCCTGTAATAAGTCGCCACCGCTTTTACAGTAAGTTTATAATATCATCAACACAATATCAACTATTGGCAAACTGGGGCCTTGATTTCCAACAGCCTTCATTTCTCATTATCATTCTTCGTTAAATGTTCCTATGTATTTCTCCATTTAAAAATGTTTACCAAGCGATTTACAAAACGTTGAATGGGAAAAACACATGGGAAACATGAGATGATAACGAGAAATGAAGACGGTTGGTTGGTAATAGAGGCCTCTGGATTCATTATTCTTCACATTATAGATAACTAATGGAAAATTAAATTTTAACTCTGAAAGTTGATCAAGGCAAACAGTTAGTTATCATAAACAGCAATGATAATATTTCAACTCTTACGGTACAAAGATGAATCAACGCTCATAATATAATGTACAGATGTATGTATAGGTTTCGAATTGTCTGGTTCACGTTCTCCCCAGAAATGGTAAGACCACAGCCCACCATAATTGATATTAATGATAAATCATTATATTCCGTCCTAATCTCTATATAAGTAAAAATGGCAAAATATGAGCACGTTTCAATCAGAGCTTGGAACAAAGTTATCGTCAAAGCACATCCGAATGTGCTTATGAATATTGTATCCATTCATTCCTTCGTTGGTGCACGTCTGCCTTCCATTGTCTTCTGATGCAAATGGGCACTGCCATATGGTATTTCCAAACAATTTGAGATACAGTGGGTCCGCATCCAAGGAAGCATCTTGAAGTGGAAGCAAACAGNTGCTTATGAATATTGTATCCATTCATTCCTTCGTTGGTGCACGTCTGCCTTCCATTGTCTTCTGATGCAAATGGGCACTGCCATATGGTATTTCCAAACAATTTGAGATACAGTGGGTCCGCATCCAAGGAAGCATCTTGAAGTGGAAGCAAACAGGATGCTGACTCAATTTCCAGTTCCAATCTTTCTTCGTCGTCAGCTGCAATACCTGACTCTGGGAGAATACCGTGAGAGCATCCATGCTTTCTTGCGTCCTCAGGACTTAAGGAATGTGCACATATCGCTTTATGTTCTGAAAGGTGAGGATTCTTTGCCTTATCTTTTGCAACTCGTTTTTTCCAACACATATAGCAGTAGAAATGCCCTCGTAGGCAAGTATATCGCTTAAGGGAATGAGGAATACCTCCGCAATCTTGACACATCATTTTCTCATACAGTTGTCCGACATATAGCTGCCCAAACTCGAAATCGTCAAATTTCAAGGAATCTATTTTCGTCGCAGACTGCTCACGCATGTCCTGTCTCTTCTTGACAAAGTACCTAGGTTAAGAAATAGTTAGGAATAATTTTTAAGTTATTATGTAGCCTGTCGTATTTTGAATTTTAAACAAAAATTCTACCAACTACGTTAGTAATTACGATATTATTTGAAATTGACTGTTTGATGCTTACAAAATCTTCATCATTTGGGCCATATCATCGGCCTGGCATTGCTGTCCTTTCTCTCCAGTACTTGCAGAGCTTTCAGGAGCACTTTCTACCTCTGGTTTGGAATCCATCCTCTTTCCTTTTACCAAGCTTATTTTTTCACAGTAAAGAAATCAGTGTAGAGACACAACTTTAGATGTAGTACGTAATTAATTATCTTCCAACCAATCTTATAAATGAACAACCACAACACAACTACTATGGGAGTTTTAATTTCCTACAACTACTACGGCACCACAGATACACAATTACAAAAGAATAACACTACGCAGATCAATATGTCAAAGTAATATAAAGGCAGAGTTACACCACCATCTGAACTTCAGATGTAGTGTAGTGTAAGTAGTTTAAGATGGATCACTTTTGATAAACAATATTAATTGCAAAATACCAACTACTAGTACTTACTTATACTGTAACAAGGAAGCAAGTAAAAACGGGGAATATTTTGATCACTTTCAATTTCAACTGGCAACCGCATACACCATCAACTGACCAGGTATCTCGTATAACTCTTCTTGAAATGCAAATCGCTAATGCAACCTTAGTAGGTGTTTCTGAATTCGTATTTAAAGTGAATATTTACATATTTTATCTTATGAAATCGTTCCATTGCATTCGATTCGATTGGATTCATGCACGTTAATGTAGGCAAACGGTGGATGGTGGTATAAAATCTATCATTCCATCATCTTATGTAAATGCATGATTGCTAATGCAGTCAGAAAGGTATACCTTTCTGGCTGCAATATTTTTAGAGAATGTATGTAAATTTTTTGAATGAATAAAAAAACTTTTTGTTAACTCCTTTCGGTGATCAAAGTTGCCTATAATTGTAAATGCTTAAGTGGCTAGTAGCCACCATTTGGTATGTGTAATGAATTACACAAAATACATAACAAATAAATATTTTCTCCTCTATAAATGAACTTGTTTGTCAGCATTTTTTTCGATACTGTCAGACATAAAAATTTTAATGCATTGCATCAAAAATAATTTCATTGTAAATGATAAACGCATTGTGATATTTTTCAGAAGCATATTAGTTCATAGACAAGACCCGCATTTAGGAAATCGGAAATTCTATTAAAATGGTTTGATTTGATCAATATTTCTCCTGAAAACCAAAACCTGAAAGCCCATTTTATGGGTAGCGCTCACATAGAAACTATTTTCTTATGTAGTTTCGTCACTACTTACCTTGTACTAATACCGTAGTTAAAACTTTTTCTGATGAGAAAACTGGCAGCTTATTTATGTAAGTACCCTACCGAAAGTGCATCTTCTCGGAATAGTAATAATGCTATTATTATGTGATATCGATTTATCGCAAATTCACTATTACAGCAAGAATGAATTTAAAGCTAAAAATCATAGAATCATTACCAATATAATATACATTTTGAAATATACATATGCCGTAATTTTTATGATGACAATGACAATGTTTTGGTGTTTCCCACCCCACATATACCTAAGCACTTTTCTTTACACAAAAATGCAATTTCCACAAAGCCCGTTAAAACTATTTAGTGGTTGGCTTACCAGGCAGTCTTGTTGTAATGTTATTTGGCTGTTAGCCCACATCTAATATCCATGGAATTGCTTAAAAAGCATAAAGTAACGGGCAAATGAGTTTGCAATTTGCATCCACATAATATACACATACTCAAAAACCCAATAAAGTACAAAGTTCTTGGAGGAAGGAAGTCACTGTTTGACCTGGCTTGTCAAAAGTAAAAAAATTAAAACATTCACAGCAGTGGTGATAACCCTAGCTAATATCGATTTACCGTGATGGTAATACCATTTCCATTTTCACAGTGCCAGTATTTTCGTTCCTAACTAGAGGAATATCATATTTTGCAAATCCTTAGCTACACTATTGGTTTTGGTTTTTTACCCTTGAAATATTTCACAGGATGAGAATTTGGAGATTTTGGCTATTTGACCAATAAGGTAGCATAGCATGATAGTAATACTAGATATGTACATTTAATGTAATGTGGGCATTTATATTCACTCGTGCCGATTTTTCAATCAGAGAAATCCGGTTTGCAGAAATAACAGGAAATCGGCAGAAACACGTGAATTATTTATGCTATTAAGCATCAGGCAATCAGGCTGTATTGAGAGACAGACGTGGACAAACTTGCCAGTACGCCAAATCACGCAGCACGCGGAACAGGGAAGTGAATATTTCATATTTGGTTGGCAAAGCAGTTTGCCAAATAAGTATTACTAACGTTTTGTGTTTGATTTTTATGTTCATTTTTTCAAATCCGCGACTAAATGTAGAGTGGTATCATTTCTCATCTCACTATTTAAATACTTGAATATTCTGGATATACTGAATACTCGAACTGTTTCACAAATCCTGCTATTTTTCCTAAATCGTCAAAAGAATTTCAGCTCTTTGGCACTATTTTCACATTTGATTGTCAGAAAATAAGACTCATAAATAAACAAACAGTTTTGTCACCACAATGAAGTTACTTTCGTTTTATTGTTTAGCAATAGTGCACAACACATTTTCATCCGGAAGTGATGCACTTCATCAAAATTCCTGGAAATCTGCCCCACTTCTAGACTTAAACCCATCCTTGACCCTGTTCAAAGAATGCAACGTTCACATAATGTTTAATGAGTTGGACAAACAAAATTTAAAGAACAACACAACCCTAAATTACGAAAGTTACATGCTACTTCCGTTATTGTTTCCTGTTCTCTTGTCCAATTACCAATATAAACATTCACTATTTGGCAACTTATTCTGCGACGATTCCGGTCCATTTATACCTGATTCAAAATCAGAGTTCCATTTTATAGCACCACCACAACATAAGCTAACATGCAGTGCTCAAGTTTATATCGATCCAAAGCACTGTAAAATTTGGTCAAATAGGCTTCATGGCAAACAAAGTAAGGAAAATAGAGAAATCGCTTTTAGAACGGTGTTGCCACAAACATTTTTTAATTCTGTTTTCGACATAAGAATAGTTAACCAGCTATTTGAAAGGGGATTAACTATTTGCAAGCACAACTGGGTTTTCATCCATGTTGAGAAACTAGACGAAAGAGAAAACAAATTATATTCACATTGGGATGATATTTTCTTCGCAGTCGACTACGGGGGTCATCCAATCACGAACGAGATTATTAGCATCAGTCCAATAAAGTTACTATTTCAAATAATATTTCAGCACGAAAATAATTTGTACAGTGTAAAAAATACATACATTGTTTCCTCATACGACATGGTTTCCATTCTTCATAAAGCTGCCACTCATTACTGCTACAGATTTTCCGTACATGGTACAGAATTATTGACAAATTATAACGATTGTGTGAATCAAGTTCATCGAGTGTTTTCAAGAATGACATGGTTCAGAATAGATTTAAAATATTTTATTTCAGTAGAGCAATTTTGGAAGTTTCATTTCCTTAAAAATGCTAATCGAAATGAAATCATTGTCAATATTGATGACGATGATGAAGGTAACAGCGAAGACGGTAAATCCAAGAGTTTATATGACACTACTGCTAAACATTTCATTAAAAATCTGTTCGTAAACACAACCTACGTTTCAGGATTGCATGTGCTTAGTGGATATCCTGTAATGCCTACAATTTATGAGCATCATTTGCACACACCGTCTATAACTGTATACTTTGACAATCCAGATCGTTTGCATTTTCTTTCCTGTACGAAGGCGTGGGAACTGGATCAGTTTTCACTTTCGGGCTATGTATCCGCATTTAAGTGGGATACGTGGTGCTTTCTTCTTATTTCAATCATTGTGTCCGCCATGTTTCTTCGAATTACAAAGAAATATCCGTTGGATTTGTTTGATAACTGTATGTTCGTCTACATTATAATCTTATCTCAAGCTTGTCCCCAATCAATTAAGCAAAACTGTGGGTTTATTTACCTTGCATGGATACTGGTAGCCATACTTCTTACCTTTGAATACCAGGGCAACAACATAACCGAGTTGACAAGCCCATTGGCTGCAAAACAAATTGAAACGTTTGAAGAACTTGCTTCTCTCAATTTCACATTTTATTCCCCATCTGACCCCGCGCGGATGCATCTTGTGAGGAATACGTTTGCATATTTGAAAAATCTGTATGGTTTGCTTGTCTCCGAGAAAATGAAGTATGAAGAATTCGAAGCGATGTACGAGCGGATGACAGTGAAGAAATTTCAAGGATTGAATATAGACATATACAGAACTCAATTTGAGCGTTATATTGGATTGGATTGGAGTAACCAATTAGCTAATTTATCCATCATCACCAAGATGAGTAAACGTGACAAGATAATTGCTGGGGTTCTAAGAAATCTTAAGAAAGCAAGTACCTTTGCAGAACAGTGGAACTTGTCCAAAATCGAATATTTTGAGGAAAAATTGAAAGTTTGTGAAAACGTTGCATTCGTTAATGTGTATAGCGAGGTTCTTAAAATATACAAAAATATTAAAATTCGTCATGGAAACCTTCATGTAAGCAGATATCCTTTTGAAAATTTGTACGAAGGCTTGTCCTTCCGAAGAATTCCGCTGTTTCCGAACCAATTTGTGCACAGGGTGCAGTCACTTTTCCAATCTGGTCTGGCTGCTTTGTGGTTGAATATGGAGAGACATCAAAAATTTTTTAAACAGGGTCACGGCGAGTACCAATCATCCCAACCAAAGGGAATTTCCTTGAATGATAACATTGCAGTAGTTTTCTTTACTTTCTTAGGCTGCTTGGCAATATCAAGTTTATGCTTTTTCATAGAAACTGGCAACCGCTTTCTTTCATATTTGCGCAATTTGATCTTCACTCTCAAGCATCGTTTATCAATCGTTCTTTTCCACAGATCTACAAATACAGTTAGATTCCGTAGCACTGACTAATTTTAGGAAAGCAGGAAATTGCATACTATTTAAGCAAATAAGAAATCTCATGCATAGGGACCGCGTTTAGCGTATATAATTTTATATTTGAGCGTCTATCAAAAATATCCCCTCATTAACATCATCGCAACTGTACTATTAATCTCTGTGATGTAATTACCGAATTCTTGAAGCACTTATTTTTTTACAATCTATGTTTTCAACATCAACCAAGGAATACTATGATTCACCAATGACGAATGCGCTATGCACTCCATTTAATGAAATAGCTGAATCTATGCTTCTTTCAAATAAAATGTTCTAACTTGTGCATACGAAAAAAACGCTTGCAAGAGCGGAATAAAATGTTATAAGAGGTTATGGCCGTCTATACATAATCGTTTGTTCAAGTTGCGATGAAAATATCATAATTTCCTCTACATCATCATTAAAGTTGGAGTAATCATTTTTGTGTATATCTTGCAATTTGTAAATCCAAGCACTCAAGCATACATTTACAAGCAATTAAGTCGTTGTGCATAGTAAAAATCCATAAAAAACTGACACATTATCTATGTGTCTTCCTGTGCAAATTTTTATTCACTGGAAGACAAATTTGTGCGACGATACTGATGGATGAGTGATGACAATGACAATATTTTTAATCCTGTGTAAGTAACTATTGCTATCCTAGGTTAGAGGTAATCATTGCTGAATAGTGAAATGATGTCAGCAAAGATGGAAATGTTACACAATGATCCAATATCCACTAGCACTTATATTTGCCACCAATACACCCAGCACATCAAAGCAAGTCGAATTTTATTTTCTGTTTAACTTTTATTTTATCCATTGTTAATCCGAACTTGCAACCGGAGTGTATAATTAAAAATAGTTCCTCAGAAGATATCTATTGCACACATGAGAGAAATTCAAATTCAACTGTTTACGAGAAACGGGATTACATAATTTTAGAAATTATCTAGCAAGTTTCAATGTTTTATCACAAAAAATGCCTTTTACACTAAAAGCAGCAGTTATTGCAGTGGTGCTCTCATCGTTAGTACTAGTTACAGAAATCATTACTGCTGACTCAACGACAGCACCAACAAGTATTATAGTTTCCTTGTAAAACATATTATTCATATAAATATAAATATTAGTTCTTGCAAATAAAAGAATAAATAAACATAAAAATTATCTATGTTCTCTCTTAGATTCCACATTTGGAATAATATTTGCGACCTACGAGAATGTAAAGTTTTTGTTCACAAACAGAACATTTCAGCAAATCCGTACAATTAGTCAAGATTACAAAGGTCGTCCGTTGTCCGTAAATTTTGACGCTGAAAATAACATTACATATTGGACAGACGGAGCACTAAATGATGAAGCAGTGTACAAGGCCAGTTTAAATGGAGATGGGACTATTGAAGCAGTCATCAATACCGGTCTCACCCTGCCTGAAGGAATTGCTTTTGACTGGATATGTGGAAATTTATATGTGGTGGACTCTGCACTGTCGAAAATCATAGTTTGCAAACAAAATCCAACAGTTTGTGCGTCTCTAGTAGATGAGAATATTACGGATAAGCCCAGGGGAATTGCATTACATCCAAATCTAGGGTGCAAATTTTGAAAACATGATAAACTCAAGGAGCGCAATACCATTAGCTAACTTAATTACAATTTGAATGTTCAAAAGCATGCAGTAGCCATTGTGGCAACAGACTTGCGTTGGCCAAATGGAATAGCTGTTGATGAAGCAAGCTCCAAGGTTTACTGGGTGGATGCTGCCAATGACAATATTGAATCTTCTTATATCGATGGAAGCCATCGGAAAATCGTGGTTAAAGATGTGAAGCATCCTTTTGGAGTTGACATTTTTAAAGATTTGATACTGTGGAGTGATTGGCACACTTTAGACATAAAAGTTAGCTTCATTTAATTCACTCATGGTGATTTGTCATACAAATATTTAATAGTAATATTGATTTCACTATTGTAAACTTTTTCATACTTAAAAATTAAGAGCGCTGACAAACTTACCGGAGCAAATGTTAAAACACACTTCCATGCTAATCGTACAATGTTAAATGGACTCGCTGTGGTGGACAAAAGTAAACAACCAAAGTTGCGTTCCAACTCTTGCAAAAATTCAAGTTGCTCGCATATTTGTACCTTGTCTGCTGCAACATCTCTTTCAACTTTTCGGTGTTTTTGTCCTTCTGGAATGGTACTGGAGAAACAGCGAGGAAAGCAATGCATTGGTAAGCAATGAAAACAAAAGTTTTTAGTGATTCCCTGAAACTACTACTAAATATTAATTTCCTTTTTTGAATGTTTTGTTCTATGCAGAGGATGAAAATGCATCGAAACTGTTTTTACTCGTGGAAAACAAGGTTGCATTATGTCATTTTGAATGGATTGGCAAGGATCCCATTCAACATGTTTTTGCTCTGGATATCAAAAGCATTAACGCGATGGTCTACAGTCCCAGAAACGACAGTGTCATTATGAGTGTCAATACCAACCATTCCAACTCAATTCTTCAGTACAATTTAAGATCAAAAATATACACAACTCTTGTTCACAGAGATATTGGAAATGTTACTGCAATGGATATTGGTAAGTAATTTCTTTCATCGGTCCGATATCATGTCAAAAAGTAACGGTTAAAGAAAAGTCTTTTCATTTTTTATTTCAATTTAGATATTGTTAGTGAAAACCTTTATTGGATTGACAGTAGAGCTCGAACAGTGGAAGCCATGTCCCTTGGCACGGGCGCACGGAGTGTTTTATTGGAAGACGTTGAAAATCTTTTTGACATTGTGTTGATTTCTAAAATAGGATAACGTAATGAGCAAGAGTTTTTTCTAAATAGACCTTAGCATACGC
>JAHZMZ010001677.1:0-19142 GCA_027743805.1 Lepidocyrtoides sp. E14
TGATTAAAATTACAATGAAACTGTTAAATCATTTCATCAAAAGAGCCGCTGTCGCCGCCGATCGTCAAAAGATATTTTTTTTATCTCCATTTAAAGTAGAAATTCATCAAAACAATCTTAACATTTCCAATAAAAAAACTCAATTTAAAATGCTAATACAAATAAATAATAATGGCAATCACTTTTTTTTCTTTCTAATCGATCGCGTCCTCCTCCTTCTTCTCATCTTTTAAACTTCTACCATAATATGTCTATCAACTCAAACTGTGGCCTTCTAACTCATCATCATATCATCATCCTCATCGATTACACTTCACTTATCAACTGATTTGTGCACACTATAGTACCATATCGAAGAATAAAAAAACAATTCTGAAAACATTTTAAATGCACCAAAGGGCATCACGTCAACAGATTGCATAAAATACAATACAATCAGAGTCTTGTTCAAATGCAAATGCTCTATAAATTCCAAGTCACAACTATCATTACTACTATTACCATCATCTTCTTTATGATCAGATAAAAAGGAACAGAAAAACCCTGAAAAATTGTCCCGTGATGTGTGCATGCATGCTGTGCTGCTTATTACCTCATTCTTATAATAATAATAATAATCATTCCCGTATGCCACTAATAACTAGCAATAATGAAATTACTTATAACTATAACTCTAAGGACTATTTACAACCTAAAACTTTAAAACTAATAAAACATCATTTTAAAAACTAAAATAAATAATGGGTAAATCTTGTGCATGCATTCATTATAATTTGATGATACGATTATTACTGAATTTTCGCATAGGTATTAGCATAACTTTTATAGCACTCAACACGAATACCCAACATAAATAGTCCATTGAAAACTGAAATCACAGTTGACTTTAAGCCGATGATAATGATTACAAGATGGTGATGTTTTGATGCTTCTGCTGCTATTACAAAAGTTATGTTATTGCAAAATGTAAAAAGATGCAGACGTGACAGTGTAAATCCTCTCTGCCTTTTGTGCACTTACACTTATGCACCCTTTTCTTGTGAATAGGCACACATGGTTAAAAAAATTATGTACGCATTTGCACTCCATTTGCATAATAAAAAGAAACTAACAGCAGGTACTACTACTACAAGAACATTGCAACTTACATGAAAGTCATAACTATGACATGAGCACTAAGATTGTTATGTGTGAAATATAAAGCGCACTCGTGTGTAACTGTGTGTGCGTTTTAATAACAACTCTCAATTTTTCTTGCTCGTCACTTATTTCCCTTAAAAAGCCGACAAATTATATAATATCAGCCTTTGAAGGTAAAAAAAATATATATCTGTATATGTGAAAAATACAAGACATAATATCCGATCATCATGATGATATACTTTTTTGCACTCTTGCACTAAAACTCAACAGGTTTCATTTGCCTACTGCCTATTTGCTAATAATATCAATGTCATACCAAATAAAACTTAAATCCCTTCAAGGAGCGGAGAGAGATGGAGAGAAGAAGAGAGCCCTTCATTTTTATTTCACTTATTTTGATGTGTGCAGGCGGTAAAATGGGAAAAGACCAAAACGTATTGGAAAAATAATAAAAAATGACTTTTCTATGAGCGTGCTAACTTATTACCCATTCATAAAAAAATTTGTAATCCTTTTCTTCTGAAACTGAAAGTGTGATTTTTTAATCTTTTTAACGACTACTTGTTCAAAGTGATGGAATTGAGTACATGAGTAGTGCTTACATAAAAAATAGGTTATTATTATATGATCATCAAAAACAGACATTTGAATACTCATTTCAAATTTTCTAATAACTTTTTTCATTTAAAAATAATAACATTTTGGAGAGATTGTTTGAAATAAAAATAACGGTAAAAAGGATGAAAGGATGATAATATTGGTGGTAAAGTACCTAATAAATTCTCACCTGAACTTTGAATAGCACATATTTTTACGCATTCTATTTTTCCTCCTTTTTCGTCTTTATGTACATACATAAACATTGCCTATGCATTCCATATTTTTTTACCTTGCCGGAGGCACCAATGACGCAATACAAGAACTATAAAGGATAATACGCTACTTTTATATAAAAAGTCTTCTCAACTACCAATATATCTTCTTTTTTTTCAGTGACCAGTGCCGCGATGAGTGACCATCTAAATTTAAAGAGAGATGATGATACTAATGCTGACTATGAAGATGACACTGATGATCATGATTGGAAACAAGTTCACACGACACAAAAAAGTTAAAGGAGAAGAAGAAGAGTACAATGCCATTGGCGCTACGTATGTATGCATATTACAACTACATACTATTACGTAGTAGTAGTCCTGTTACTGCTCATCTTCATAAAAAGTAATATTTATCATTATACGTATTTCATTTTGACGGTCATCGTTAAAAAAAGTTCTATAAGGACCATATTCATCATGTTTTTTTCATTTTATTTTATTATTATGGAATATGCTACACAACCACTAATCGTATACCTATGTCATAGACGCACGCATGCATGTATGCAAGAAAAAAAGCAATTAGCATTAGCATACCTGAAGACTATGGATGGTAATGCTATTATACAAATTAAAACGACTTCTGATGCTGCTGTTGATTCTACCCTTTATATTTCTATACATACCATATCGTTTTTTCTACTACTGATTGTTAATTGTGATTAGGAACGAACATTTATAACTCTTATGACTTTTTTCCTTCATCTCCTTCAGTAGATTGACTGACAAGTGACAAACAACTTGTTGTGTGCAATTGAATGTAGTAAGCAAACTTAGCAAAGTGGATAAATAAATCACTAAAATTGTAATTCTTAACACACACATACACAAACACATTCAACTCATTTTTCTTTTTTCTCCGTTGTTCCTCTGCCATCCTTCTTTCTTTCTGTAATTGATTTTTCATTTATGAATTGAATAATTTGCAACTTGCATTGCGTTACCACATTTTTTCAAGATGTAAAACACGTTCAAATGTTGCTGTTACATGAATGCGCAATGCCTTTGTCCTTTGAAATTTGAATTGCAAAAATCCACTTGCACTCTTGTGGTAATTTAAGCGAGGGTAATAACGTTACAGTAAAAAAAGAAATAAGGCAGTTACGGCAAAGAGTTTTTTTCCAGTTGATCTGTTTTCTAAGGAGAAACCTACGTCGATGACAAGATGATGAGACACCATAATTGTCATCATTATAAAAATTTAATCAGTATTCCTTGCGTAATAACCTTTCCTGTCATACTGAAAAAGAAGAAGAGGGTGCCTACCTAAAAATACCTGTCAACTCCTCTTTAACCTGTGATAATTTTCCCTCTATAGATCATGAATTGAATCGAATATTTACTTGGCATAATTTATTTTGTTTGTGGTGGCAAGCCAAAGGATAACTTTGAGTCAAGTGGAAAGATCAAAAGATTATCGGGTGAATGTGACGATAACGAGCATCTAACGCGTAACTAAAAGTTGTGTCATGCATGTCTGATCAATGTTCAATGTTATCTTTACCTTCATTAACTATAACGGTGTCTCATCTTCACCTGCATAATGTTACTCATCATTATTAAACGACAAAACTAGAACTCATGCGTGTCTTCATGGATGATGCAGTCAACTAAAAATTCATTCATGTATTATTATTTTTATTATCTTATTTAGTGTGCACGTTACGTTTAAAATTGAAAATACTCAGAGACATGCATGTTCTGTCTTGTCTACACGTTCCTTGACAAATGGAGACATACAAAAATGCGACTGAAAATGAAACTGCAAAGATTGCTCCGCCGGTGAAATGTTAAACTGTTGACTAAAAAATACAGTAATGATTCAATGACAATGATGATGGCTTTGTGTCGTAGCCGTGTCGTGCACCTAACTTTAATAATAATAATAAAAATTTGCATTTACCTTTCCTTCTCCCATTTTAACTTGTATTTCCGTTGCGTAATACCATCACAAAACGAACACGACACATAACGACGACCATGCACCTAAACTATTCATCAGCTTAATTTTTATTTAGCCGTACGTTATATTAAATACCTACTCACCTACTGTGCATGTGTTAAGACTCTTGTTTGAGTCTTTGTAGGTGTAAAAAAATTCGTGTCATTAAAAATGCAAAGATGACCATTACAAGATAAAACTGCATAATAACAATAATAATCGCAGTGATGATGATGATGACGATATGGCACATAAAACTTGACTTAAAAACGTTTATAATAATATATTACGTTAATCCCCGCAACATCATCAACACATTACCGACAGTCTTCTTCTTCTTCTATGCATAATATCTGTGTTATGTCTTTAGCGTACTTGTCTTCTTAACGCCTTTTTCGAAACAAAGAAACTAGGTTAGTAGGGATTTTTATTGAAAAATTAATTATAGGCTCATGCAAGTAATTGCCGTGTACATGAAAATGTATGAAGAAGAACTGAATGGCAGAAGTAGTGCATTTCTTGCACTGTGTGTGTGTGTACCTACATGGCTAAGACAAGGACAGTAAGTAAACGATTCTGACCAAAACATAATAGTGCTCTATGCAATTTTTCAGTAATTACAATACATTTAAAACAATTTAGTAATGATAAAATTTTGTACTGCACCAGTGATCCCAGCCTACTTTGCATAATAAACATTAATAGTTTAGATTTGTTGAACAGTGGTCTCTAATTTGCTCGGCACACGTGTACTTGTAATTGCTGTTTTACTACAAAATATTTTCAAATGGTGATATGGTATTTGCGATACAGTAGCACAAATAAAAAAAAATATGAAAAACACAATTTGCTAATACGAAAGCACCTATATAATTGAGTATACCTATTACTGTTAACTACTGCATACTCGATTTCAATTTGGTTCCATAATAATAATTATAAAACAGCTAATTAAATTTTAAAGAGTGAATAATTACATGTTTCTTATGTTATACGTCTTTTTACCCACTTGTTCGTTTTAATCAATCATCAAATATGCTCGTCATCATCACTCAACCCTTTCATTAGAATATCTCATCTTGAAAAGAATTGATAAATAAAAAGGGAACAATCACGAAAACAATAATTAAATCAACAATACTTCTTATTGCATTCTAAGTGAGTTGATGATGATGAATTTGCAAATTGAACAAATTGTATTGCTAAACTAGCAAGTAGAGAGAATGTCTTCTTCTTAAAATAAAATGTTCAGTTTATAAAAACGCTAACCCTGAAATTAGTCGAATCAGTGGAGAGAGGAATATAAAAAAAATTTACTAGTGGTTATAACAAAATACTTTTTAATGACATATCAAAAGCAAACTACCTAATGCTTAATACCTACTAATTGGACTATCAATTGATAGAATATTGTCAGTAGCCAGCAGTAAGTAGCAATAAATGCGATGACGAGTAAACAAAAAGGACAGTGATAGATCACAGATTCTCCTTATCACAATAATCAGCATCAACATCGTCGTTTGTCTTTTTCCTCTTCATATATACTCACCCCCTCTCAAGTTTCATTGTAAAATGATCCGTGCAAGGTGCAAATAAAAAATGAAAAAATAGGTTTGTGATATAAAAATGTAAAATAAATAAATAAACAGAAGAAGAAGAAGGTGAAGAAGAAACAAGAAGATGAATGATAATGATTATTAAATGAAGAAGATGGGTTGTTTGATGGCGATGGTGACTAGACCAGACAAGCCGTTATTTAATCGCATATATATTCACTTAAGTGAAGTATGTATGCTTAATCTTTGCGCAAATATTTGATAGTGCATCTATACCTACCAGTAGTAGTATAAGTGTGCCCAAATAGAGAGCAAGACAATTTATTATGCATATATATTATGATTATTATTAGTAAAGTAGAAGTAAAGGTTGATCGTCATTATCATCAGGATGATGATGATGATATCCTATATATCTGCGTATAAAATTACAAGTTTTTCCCCCCCTACAGGTTCCTTTTAATCTTCTTTTAAAGCTAATCTGCATTAAAAGCTAATATTATTGTTATTATTTGTATAACCTTCAAGTTCAGAGTCATTCAATATTTACCAGAAAATGCCTAGTATTTAGTTTTAATATCTCTTTTCCTCTCTGTAGAAGAATACTGATGTCATTAATACTTTGAAAGATAAAGATTATATAGTCCCACTTTGTTTGTTTTTATTAGATTACATTACGTGGAAAAAAAGACAACAACACAGACACATGTACACTATTATATTTATCAAGTGAAGAAGAAGAAGCTCATCATCATCAAATCACCATTATTCTAATCAGTAGAGGCGCAAGTGGAACTTTACTCCAGTCAAAAAGCAAGACGAGTCAATAAAACAATTGAAAAGAGCAAGTCACTTATGTGCACTTGCCTACTACATCGTTTTATACATATTTTTTTATATTATTCTCCACTAGAATATCAAGTATTGTCAATGCCAATAAAACAATCATTATCATCATCATGATTGTCTTTTTTTTATACTTTCTTGTGTTCTTTTCTACAGATTGTCATATTAATGATCCTAAATGATCACCACCACAGAGAGAGCCATGAACATGAAGTGGTGGTGATGATGTACTTGACTCATCTTCAACTTGTCTCGTTTAAAATCACTCAAGATCGCATCAACAAAGTCAGCGGAATTAGGATAGTAGTAAGAATGGAGAACAGTGACAACATCATCATCATGAAAATAATCGTTATCTTTGTCTTGGTCATAATGAAAAGTGAAATAATAAAATCTCATATTTCATTGGAAGTCGTTAGTATATCGAATTTCAACTGACGGTGGCAACAATAACACCAGCACAGGGCAATAAAAAAATTTGTGCTAAAAAGAAGTAAAATACGCATTTTTTTCGCTTAAAAACGCCAAATAGTGTGTTGTAAAAAAGTGTGACTTGACTTGGCTTGACTTGCTGCTTAGTCTAGTTGAACGAAGAGAAGAGGATGCGTGACATTGTCTATCCTCTTGTCTTTTTGTTGGACTTCACTTTGAGAAAGAGAAAAACAATATTTTACCTCTGTGGCCTTTGCCATTATAACTACCATCCCTTAGCACACTCGCCTGATTGTATATGAAAACTATATACCTACTCAATTTGATGAGCAAGAGGGTAATAATCATTATATAAGGCGGTGTTACTCTATAGGCACATAAAAATAAATGCATGTAATGATTGTTTAAGGGTGAAGAGATGAGGAGGATGTTCAAACACCATCCTCACCTCATCATGAAAAAAAAAAATTATTAGGATGAGATTTTATCTTGACCCTTCTTCTACTTTATATCCTGCGTTGCGCAATACAAAAACAAACCAAAAATATCAAAAAGGTTCATCGGAGTGAACTTCTTGTAAAAGTTTTGTCTTGTCGTGTTGTTACATTTATATAACGAAAATGTTGTTGAGTTGAACGAAGGCTTGTTTGGAAATATGGTTTATTAATGTAGACAAAGATGACATCAAGGAAAGGAAACGTGATGATCAAGTTCACCAGAGTGAATCTCATGGGAGGACTGATCTAGATGATGATGCACTTGAATGATAAGAAAAGGGTTAATGAGTATGATTATTATTTTAAACCATTATGATTAAGAGCAATTTTTTGCTCGTTCATCATACTCAAATTGTCAGTCTCCAGAGAGGGGCTGCAAAGGGATGATCACGAAAATGGTATATATATGAATTCGCCTTAAAAGATGCTTACTAATTTTTGTTTAGATGAAAATATATTTGCAATTTTGGGCAGTTATTTGGTGCCACTACATTGCCACCACTTCTTGTCTACTAGTATGAAAAAAATGGCAACCAACTTTACTTTTGATTTGAGATTTTTTTCAGTTAAATGAATGAATCAAGGTGATCCTGTCACAGAAAGAGAAGAAGAAGATACTGCGCCAGTGAATCTTGTATGAGATAATACATAATATTATGGAGATAATAATGAATGCAATACTTTATGTTTGATAGAACACCTACTAACTTTTGAGCTTCAAACACTACCTAAAATTCTTTAAAAAGGATCATCACTCATCCTTTCCTTATTCATGTACATATTTTTTTATAAAAAAAATATTTAAAGCTATTTTACTACTTCTAATAGTGAAAAAGATTACATTTTTTTGAAAAGTGAATGCCTTATTACATTTTACACTGCCATAATAACAGTAATATAGCGATGATAATCCTACTGCTGTGTCACTACTACATGTTGAGAATCGTCATCCACCTAGAACAGAACACGAGGTGTTCCACCTCACTCACTTACTCACACACGCACACTCAATTGCTTATATAAGCTTTACAACTGCTCCTTAGTCGCTACTACCTAACCTTTTACATCGTGACAGTCACGATAAATCTGCAGTATTCTTCTTTTCTTTTAAAAAATCTAATTTACTTTATCCACCAGCCACCCCATTTTCTTGAAGAAGAATGCACATGTAATATCTGTTACAAGGGTGGTAGTAATAATACTGGTGGATGGTTGTGCGATGGTGTTGGAGTGGAGGATGGAGACAATTCATTTTGATTGATAAACTACACAAAAATTATTATCCCTTTCCTTTTCATCCCTACAATATCTTGAGGCATAAAACTAAATAAAACTTGTGTAAAAAGGGTTCTAAGGATCATTTCTCACTGTCAAACCAAAATTAGTAGAAGACTGCTAAACTTTTAAGCATATTTTGTTAATTAAGGAATAGAAAAACTAGTAAAGAAGGAGAATTTATGTAAATCGTGATCAATGCACTTATAAGTAGGCATGCATCAATTGTTTGCTTTTGAGCTTAAATGAGTAGAGAGCCTTTTTTGAAGAGCTACTACATACATACTTACTACTAGACTGCCTATAATTCTCAATAAATGCATTTCATGATTTATTATCATTAGTAGCAGTGACTGCAAGTAAAAATACGAAAAGAAGATGCACTTGTGTTGGGAACCTTGAAAACAGCGAGGCGAGGCAGGTCGAGAAGTTTGAAGAGCTTCTGAGTCTGTTCTCTTTGTCATGTTAATTATACCCGACGAGAAAAAAATCAACTGGGAGGTAATGTTTATAATAATAAAGAGATGGGATGCAAGTATAGTAATATGCACACTGTGACCTCTACAAGGTGACAATGTCACGGAAGATAATGAGTAAGTAAACTTGTTACAGGCTACGCACACATTTCTTGTGCAGAATAATTAGTACTCGAGAGTATGCTAATCGAAACAGAGAGAGAGAGAGAGAGAGAGAGTGAAGTAGGTAAGAAGAAAAAAACTTACGTCTGGAGAAAGCCCTTCACCAGCAATTTGTTCTTGTTGTTCATTTTTAGGGGGGAGATAGGTTCCTCTGGGGGTTGTTGGAGGAGCTGGGGGAGCAGCGGGCTTTTGGTAGTTGTACTGTCCAAGAGCAGAGGCTGCCACCAACAGCAGCACAGAACAAACCTACCAAAAACGAAAAGAAAACGCACGTTACGAAAAAAGTGAAATGACTGACTTTATTTTTGCACGGACAAGAAAACGTTTCTTTTATTGTTTTGCTTCTTTGTCACAAAAAACAAACACAGAAACACTAAAAGGCAAAGTTTCAAATTTCAACTATTTTCAGCACAAAATGTAGAGAGAAAATAAAACTAAAAAATTTTAATTTGACGATTTTGTTTAAAAAAAATAAAATCACTTTTTATTTCAAGAAACCAAAAAAGTAATCTAGATTATCTCAATCAGTTGAACTGCTTCTTTCAATTTATTGTTCCCAAGAAAAAAAAAACTAAAACTAATTTTTATGTAAATTTTTTGATGGGAGTGTTTCCCGCACCCCGAAAGAACAAGGAAATGAAAAAAAAATTGAAATGATATTTTTGAAATATATTTTATTTGTTTTGTAAGCACCTGAAGGTACTTCATTATTGAATCGGCAGCTCCTCTTCAATATTTTTCGTCCAGCCACACAAAAATATATGAATTTCTCAAATCTCTTCCAATTCACTACAAAATGTACTTTTCGTAACAGCACAGGTTACAGGTGAGGAGACAAAGTTACACTGATTACAGTCCCTCCAAATCCAGGTCATTTATATATGGACTATGGACGGCGGATGTACTACAGGAGAAGGAGAAGAAGAAGAAGAAGAGAGCGTGTGCGTTTTCGTTTTACACGTTATGTACGTATTATTACATACGTTGTGTTTCATCCTCTCTGTAAAAATATCCATAATGCCATTAAACAACATAACATATTACTACAATATTATTATACTACCCAACATGATTATTAATATTATGCAGTTATTGCTCGTCTTCTACATTCTCCACTGCATCATCAACAAAAGGATTTTTTGAAGGGATAAAAATCCCTAATGTTTGTAGTCCTTACAGTGCTAAAAAATATTGTTATTATTAAGTTTGTAGTAAATGGTCAGCTTCATCATCTTCATCGTCATTTTTGTACAGCAGCGTGTGTGCTCATCTTTGCCAGTATCATCTTCCCTCTCGTCATCATCATAATGTACCCCAGACATCATGTATAACGTTAAAAACGAACGCCAACAAACCAAGAGCACCCAATCGCCCAAAAATTCTATATTGCCTACCGAGCAAGCTGTATAGTCATGCTAGCGCATCTTCTTGTCTCTAGGTTTATTTCACGAAATTATTTAAACAATGCACATGCACAAGACGACGTATCCATATATATTTGCCATTTTTTAAACTCTTTTAATTTCATTTCAACCCATCTTCTTTCCATCTATAATACACGTTTGATAATGCTTCTGTTAGTACAGATATTATCATCATCATTACTACTACTGCTGCTATATACATTGGAGTGGTGGTAGTAAAAAAATTTGTGCATTGTAAATACAATAATATTTAATGCACCATTACTTTTATTATCCACCTCGCAGAAACACCACCAATAACAACATCATGTAAATACATACATATATACGCACTCAGTTGATGCTCATCTTCATTTTTTTAATGCAAAAAGGGAGCATCTTCTTGTTAAACAGGTGGAATGGAATAAATGGATAGATAACTGCAACTAAAATTATTGTATATAGTATATTTTTTTTATCTGAATGGATAAGGGATTTTCAAGGCATTCTTCCTTCTACCTGGCTGCCTGCTCCCTTGTCTTTTATTCATTTCAATTTTATTTCATTTTATTAGTTTTACTGCCTGTTATTTTAGTCGATAGTCAGCAGCATCATCATATCATGAATTTATTATGCCAAAAAGATAAACCGATAGTAAATGTACCAATATCAACCACTCACTTAACCAGAGCGAGATAGAGGGAAGAGAGAGGTCTTGCTCTGGTCACAGGTCCATATAAAATTACATTTTTTAATTCCATAAAAATACTATAAAGGTTGATTGTGTAGGTCTTTATAGTTTCAACAAGCTGTATTATTAGCGAATACATTTATACGTACTACTCTCAATGTCTTCAAAATTCCAATTCAATGCAATAATACACTTTAATTATGATGATGGCTAGCAATTGACAAAAAAAATAAAAATGATAAGAATCATAAATGCTAATTTAAGATGGGGACGACGACGGCAAAGAAGAAGCAGAAGAAGAAGTACATGATAGCATGTCACAAAATGTGATTTGTTTGAGTGCGCCAGCGACGCGCACACATATTACGTTACAATTTTTACATATTTTATTTGAATTGATGGCTGGCAGAAGAGCAATTTACTGGTGCTTTGCTCATCATTATTTAAAGTTATCATATGCGAAAAATGTAATGTAGCATCTCATTTATTTTATTTTTTTTTGTTTTTGTATTTCGACCAGCAAACATTGAAGTCAAGAAGATTCTAAAGCCATCATATCCAAAAGCCAGAAGTGACTAGTGCTAGTAAAAATGTCCAAGAAATTGACCAAAGACGCCAACTAGAAATGATAATATGGAATGCTGCCGACACTGAAAATTAGGCACTGTAAAACTGTGGTAATGAGGATGGCGATGATGATGATTATGATGAAAGGAGACATCTTTTAGCAGTGACATCCAAATACATAATTTACGTGCAGGTATTTCCCAATAATAAAAAGTGGACCAAAAATGGCTACCTTCATGGACATGAAGAAGATCATCCTATCCTCGTGTTTAACGAGTGTTTCTACTCATCTTCTTTGCCTTGTAAAGCATTTACAACGTTTTTTTTATGACAATAATACAATTTTTACGAGTTACACTGAACATAAAAATCTATTAGAAAAAAAAATTGTGCGATATTTTGTGATACACTTTTAAACAAAGAAAAGAGAGAAAAAAATTGGAATAACTGCAAAGTAATGAACAAAGAGAACAAAAACGTGCGTGAATGGCTCATTAGGTATGCAAAAGCATTGATGTAGAATTAATGGAATGAAATATATGAGATAATTTCTTCGGATAGCCCTTTTTCTTTTTTTTTCTAGCTTTACTTGTTTTTAAAGTGCTTCTGTACCCACTTGACTTACTTTTGATTTTGGTCTTTGGAGGAGGAAACGTTGATAATTTAATGCGAAGAGTAATCAAGGGAGCATTTAGAGCGCACATATCATCATGATGACATGTCACGGAATTTCTAATTTTGTATAAATACCTTGCAAACGACTCACCTTATTGTTACTACATACTCATCACAGCCATGATTCTTACTGATTCATTTGCTTTGCCGTCATCGTCCCACTGCGTCCTTACGACTTTCATCGTATTTCATTTTTATCCCATCTTTTCGCTGGTTTTTTGATCTTGTTCATTTCATCGCCATAATTATTCGCAGTCGCTGTTGCAAAGCGTTTGCAAACCTCCAACAAAAGCTATATTCTTTTACTGATTGTTAGCGATAGCTTAAATTTAACTGATGAGATATTATGATAAGTGCGGCGACAAAGGTACTAAAGCTCATGTCACACAGTGACCAAAAATATTTATCATGATGATGATAACAATGATGATGAGCACGATGACTATGATTCATTCTCAATTCTCCTCACCATCTCCCCCATTCCATCATGTCAAGTCGTGTGTTGTTGTACTGTGCAAAAAAAAAAATTGCGACAGTTTTTCTGGCGTTGGTAGTTACTCTTTTGGCACTGGTTGTAGGATGACGTTTAGACTTCTTCCCTGTGCGTGTGCAAAAAAAATAGAATGCATAACTGCAATAATAACAAAAAAAAATTGCAAAAAAATGAAATGTAAAAAAAATATCAGTGCGAAGATGACCATTCTCAAACGGGACGGGACAATATTTGCTAATCTAAGTACGTGCTATACACAAAATGGATTTGTTTTAGCACATTAACTTTACAATTGTCGAAACCAGATAATGATAAGCAGCACATTATGACACATGTACAAATTAACGTTGAAGGTGCTTACATGTTATTATGTCTATATGAATAAATGAGATAAAAGGGAGAAAAATTATTGATTATCATTTACAAGATTACAAGAAACATTCTTAATCATGATAGCCAGCAGCAGTGAAGTGGCGAGTAGGCACAAAAGGTAGTTAGTGCACAGTTATTACTTATTAGTTTAAAAACGTTATAGATAGTAGTAGGTGACTATATATTGCTATTTGTTTGCGCAGCCTCCTAGTTCTTCTGCCATAATTCTTGTTAGTTTACTCATCATTTCAGCTCAATTTGTTATTTTTATTATTAAAAGTCTCTTAAAGTAAATATTTATGCTGCATATGAATGCATTCCTTTGAATCAGATATGCTTATGCCAAGTAGTACGCGCACACTCACTCATTCCCTCAGAGCAAAATTTATTTTGTTGTATCATCCAAAAGAACCACGACAATAATAATATGATGATGCCCTTAAAACAGCTGCAGGCCACATTAAAGTACACTCGTCATTCTCATCAACTTACAATAAAGCCTGTTAGCCAGCTTCTTTTTCCAAAAAGTAAAGATTAAGAAAATGTTCAACTAAAAATATCTTGCATCATCATCTCGCGTTGTTGGTCACCCACTACCACCACCATCGCACATTTTAGTTTTGTGCGTGGTGGTAACGGATAAAGTTATGATGATGTTGCTGAGCCATATTGCAATTTTTTTAATTCATTCACGCACAACCAAAATCCTTTTTTCACTTGAAATACTAAACTGATATAAAAAAATTAATTGCTATTGCGTTTATTGCTCAGAGAGATGCACTTTTGCAAATTGACTGGCTGCTGTTTTTTGATCAACATCTTCTGCATCATCTTCTCGAATTGCACATTTAATGCTCACATTACATGATGATGGCTTTTACATTAAATTGCAAGCATAAAAAATTATTTACCGATGATTTTTTTTGGATTCCTATGTGTCATTGCGTCGTGGACGTAAATCTTGACAGAAAAAAAATATTTGGCGACTGAAGTGAATCCTTTATTTTTATAATAAATAATAATAAGTTTGCTGAGTGAGTACTCTGCAAGTCGTGCGCACACATGATACGCATCTTTGAAGTAACATGCATTACAATTTGCTATAAAGTGTAACGGCAGGGGTAGTGTGTAAAGGTGGTACTGGTACTTACGCAGATAAACTAGAACTTTGAAAAGTGTACCATTGACATATACCTAATTTTAAGAAGATGATTAGGTATAAATTATGAAAATATATATAGAGAAGCGTGCCTACCTGGCTTATGAACTTTTAGCTGCACCTTTGTACCTTCTATTTCTAGACACATCACAATCAATTATCCTCTTTGAAAGGAACACCAGAAATTTTGCACGATTTGTTGAGGAGAAAAAAAGTGACAGAAAAATGACCGGCGGACATGCCGAAAAAAAAGATGAAAAGAAAAAGGAACGAAATAAAATGAATTTTGTGTGTAATGGAGTGCATAATGGGATCATCACACATCATGTCAAATTGTCTGACATAAAAATATAAATTTCAATATGTACTACGTAACAACGTTAGCTTTTTTTTTTATTTTAATCAGTTCAATTGGAAAGTATTCCAATTCCAAGCAAAAATTCAATTTCATAATAGCAATAATAATAATATTATTGGCAATAATCATACATGATGAGTTACAAGACATGGTGCGACGAACTGAAAAGAAAAAAAAGAAGAGGAGGGCATGAAAGCATGT
Organism: Lepidocyrtoides sp. E14; assembly: GCA_027743805.1. Lineage (NCBI taxonomy): Eukaryota > Metazoa > Arthropoda > Collembola > Entomobryomorpha > Entomobryidae > Lepidocyrtoides > Lepidocyrtoides sp. E14. The sequence goes on from JAHZMZ010001677.1 coordinate 15,127, forward strand.
AATGCATGTATGTATGTAGTAGTAAAAGGGCTTCAGCAATAACAGCAAAAGATTTTATTAGTCTGACTTACTTTACAAAAATCTTTCAAAATTATGCAAAATTTTGTAGAGTTTTTAACATGCATCATGTTACAATATTAATAATAGTAACGTAATTGTAATAAAAAATCGATTTCATTATCGAGTCAAAAAATGCATAAAAAATGACAAAGAAACAGTTTAAAAAACGAAGGGGAGTATATTTAGGGAATGTGGTTCATCATCGTTATCAACGTTTTTTTTCTTCATGATCTTGTCGATTTTACTGAATTCCTATTTTTATTGTTATATTATCATCATTTCGCTATTTTTTTCTTCTGTTGTAATAACAAAATGTTAAATTTCTCATAAATGTGTAAACAATAAAATTAAATAAACAAAGGCTAGCTAAATAGGTAACACTTTTTATCTTTGTACAGCTACGCACTCATTTGCCTACAAAGTCAAAATCGTAAATTCTAAGACACCATTACCGCGCTGCTGCTGGGTTAACAATAAACATATGCGCTATTCAGTTTGCCAAACAACAATTAAATTTAAGCATTTGCTTTTTTCATCAAAACTGAGACAAACTTATTATTGAGTGAGTATCATAATATTAGCGTATAGTAGTATGCATCCAGTTACTTTGCTAGTTAGTATTGTCAAATTGTCACACTTTGTCTTAATGTTGCCTTCACTAAAAAAATAGAGACAGGACGGTTTGGTGGTAGCCTTCTATTGTTTTTATTATGTTATGATTCGTTTACTTTACTTCTACTGATTTTTGCATTTTTCTTTAATTCAAATTTACTAGAGAAAAAAAATACTTAATAAGTTTTCAAAAGTTAATTTTATTTATACAACACGAGCGATGGCTGATTGATATCATTTGAATGAAAATATAATTTTTTAATAATAATAATAATCAAAAAAACCGCCGCAGCAAAAACAAAACAACAGCAACATTAAACACCACTTCTTTGCCATTATTGTACCACGCTAGAATTTAATCGTATGCTGATGATTGTTTTCCTTGGAGTGTCAATGAAAATATTAAGAAATACGAGCGTGAAGTAATTAGAAGGAGCAGAAGCAACCAGAAGAAGCTCACAAATATTTTTTAAAAGAAAAAAAATCAGTAATAAGACAGGTGCAGCGTGAGCAGTTAATAAAATGCTAAAGTAGCAGTTAGTGAGTCGTATATATGCATGCAGGTATAATATATGTTACACAGCGGATTCCCTAACTATTAAATGTTAGCATGTGTGTATACAACCGACAAAAGCAAACAAAAATGACAAAAGTGCAAAGACGATGTGATGTGTGAAATAAAATCATTTAATTGATCGCATCTCTCTTTTTGGTCGTGGTCCCTATATCTCTGCTGAAATAGATAATCACATATAACATCACACGCATGAATATATTTTTTAGACATACAGCAATTTGATAATAGCTTGCTGCTACTACTACTAACCAAATGTTAATAGGTCGTCTGTCGCATTGCTTTGAAATTCTGCTCAGTTAGTTAGTTGGTTTTGCATGTGCATTAAATTACGCTTCCTTAAATGAGGTTCTTGAAGAAGAAAATACGAAAAAAATGGTAAAATGACATGTTCTTGAAGAATCGTTATCAGGTTCACGAGAAGGAGAATAAGAAAACAATTAATTTACCCTTTTAACTGTAAAAAAATGATGTAATCCAAATAAAAAATTTATTGAATGTAAAATATCTATTTACCTAAAAGTATAAAGAAAAAAATGGATTGTATTGCAAGGCTTAGTGCAACAAGCAAACCCAAAGGTCACGTGAATATCACAATAATGATGATGCCACTTACTTGTACCACCGACCCCCACTATTAATGCTAAATTAAAAAACAAGATGGACCTTTTGGAATGAATTGAACGAATGTCGAAATGCTAATTAAAGCTGACAAACTGAAAAACAAACTGTGAATTGGGAGCCCTGCTTTGCCAATGCTACTGCTGGAATCAAAGTCACGGGTCGCGTGAATTGGTTCACACAAACATGATGACATGCATGCCCAATACCACATTGTATTTTTTAATAATAGTTTAGAGATAATTGTGTTTGTCCTGGATGTCCTTAAATTAGGAGCATCTTCATATTACCATTATAGAAAGAAGAGGAGCTCCCCTTAATTTTATTATACTCTTCTTATCATCACCAATTTTGTCCTCAGCCTGTCACTTGGCACGACCTAATCACGAAATAAGTGGTTCGGTTGAATGCAGTAATGGGAATCGTAAAAAAGGAGGATAAAAATCTACCTAGCATGTAAATGTATGGCTGCGCAAACTCCATTTGGAGTGCCATATAATTTAAGATAAAAATGATTTCAATGTCTTGTCTCACGACACAATACAATAAACGATACGATATATACGCTTGATTGATTGATTTTTACGAGGTTGTAAATTGGATGAAGAAGATGAAGGGAAACACGAGACAGGTAACGAAATAAATGTATGTTCGATCATTGATTTAATTAAACATGTTATTTAAGCAATGTTGGTTTTTAGGTACCAAAAAGTAGACGATGAATCAGAAAAGAAAGAAAAAAAATGTAAGGGATAGGGTTATTTATCTAATATCTATGTATATTGGTAGGTAGTAGAATAGGCAATAAATTGGTAATATAAGTTTTAGTACAAAATGCTAATATAGCTTTCGAGGAACAACACGGGAAGCCAGATTGTATTGATCACATCACGTTTTAAGGCAATTTAATCATAATGAAAACGTTTTCTTCTTCATACGATAAGACTGAGAGAGACGAGAAAAAAAATGAAACTCAAGGGAATTAAGATTTGGTGGCGGCTGTGGTAATATAATTAGCACTGTATTCTCCAAACTCACACAATCAGATGAAGATTGTTTTGGACAAGATGGTAGTCGTATAATTGTATGGAACGTTGTGAAAAGGTAGTTTAGAAGTTAATTGTAAGGACTGAAGGAAGGACTCAGCTATTAGCAGAGAGGATACACTGCATGCACATAGTAACTTGTACCTAATTGAAATGGAAACTGTCAACTTCCGACCACTGTCTAATTAATTAGATTGGGAACGCTTAAAAAAGTATACGAAACAACCCATAAGCATTTAAATCTAAATATTAAAAATGGGTGTAAGGAAGTTACAAAAAAAACTACAATCAATAATCATCAATCAGATACGCGAAAGCGTGTTAAATATATATGGTGCTAGTGGTTGGATAACAAAGGGGAATATTGGATGCATGCATACGGAACAAAGTCGTCTCATTGACTTGAAAGGCCATCTGTCGATCAATCTTAAAATATATATTATGCCTTATGCTTGATATTACATATATGCACACGTAGAATGAAAAATTCTCACTTGTATTTTTTACAAAGTTATCTCACTACGAATGTCAAAATGGATGAATTTTTATGCGTAAACTCATTCCGAAAACAAAGACACCTATTGAACACGAGTATTTAGCTATCTTTTGTTTAAATTGCTTTACATTTTTAATATTTATTTAATTTTCGTTAATTTATCGCAGTGGTAGTATTAAGTTCCTGCCACCTTAGATCAGACTTGGTGCTTCCTTTATTTTTCGTAAATTAATTACTATCATCAATCATCATTTTTGATGGTGCCTTTTTGCAATAAAAATATGCAACTTGTTCGTGTACTTTATCAATTTGATAGTCAAGGTCAAAGTAAATTTAATTTAGTTTAGACTGCTTAGAAATTATCGTATCTATCAGGTCTAGCATATATAGCTTTATTTACCGCATGCAGTTTTACAAAATTACTGTTGAATATTCTTCCATGTAATATCTCATACTTAATCGTATGCACTTTTATTCCGTTATAATGCATGCATTGTACAACAAATGTGCATCTAATACGTGTTGAGCTTTATTCAATTAACGAATTTCGGTCTCCGTAAGAAGTCAAAGGAAGACTCCAAAATGGTTGCAGTACTCCTTTGTTCAC